>MU683679.1:4562-47863 GCA_026770625.1 Nicotiana glauca
TGTATTTCCTATTATTGCATATATATATATATGTACAGGTTATTAGTGGTAGGTCCTATCTAGCCTCGTCACTACCTCACCGGGGTTAGGCCAGGCACTTACCAGTACATGGGGTCGGTTGTGCTGATGCTACACTTTGTGCATTTCTTTTGCACAGATCAGGACGCAGCTTTCGGACCGCAGCAGTACTAGATCGGGAGCATACCTTCAGTCCAGGGACTCTTGAGGTAGCCTTGCTGATGTCCGCAGGCCCGGAGTCTCTTCTACCTTTATTCATTTTGTTAACTCTTGTATCGAAACAGACTGTTATGATTTCTTTCAGACGGTTGTATTTAGTAAATCTTAGAAGTTCGTGAGCTAGCGACACCAGGTTCTGGGTAGAGATATGTTTCGAACTTCCACATTTTTGGTTTCATTTTTATTAAGTTTAAAGTCTTCCGCACTTGTTTAATTGATTTTCGTTTATTTATATTGTTGAGATTTATTAGAGAGTGTTTAAAGTTTGGCTGGACTAGCTCCGTTAGTAGGCGCCGTCACGACTCCCGATGGTGGAAAATCCGGGTCGTGACATCTAACCACCTCCTCTACCTCAAACTCAACTCCTTTTTGCTTGAACAAGTACTGAAGACTCTTGTGATCTGTGAACACCTCATATGCCATTCCATATAGATAATGCCTCCAAATCTTCAGTGCGTGAACTATGGCTGCCAACTCCAAGTCATGAATCGGATAGTTCTTCTTATGAATCTTCAACTGCCTAAAATCATAGGTAATGACTTTTCCATCCTGTATCAACACTGCTCCAAGCCCAACACAAGAAGCATCATAATAGACTTTATAAGGCCCTGAACCCGTGGGCAAAACCAACACTGGTACCGTAGTCAGAGTTGTCTTGAGCTTCTGAAAGCTCGCCTCACACTCATCCAAACATCTGAACTGTGCACCATTCTTGGTCAATCTGGTCATCCAGGCTGCAATAGATGAAAACCCCTCTACGAACTGTCGATAGTAGCCTGCCAACCCCAAGAAACTCCGAAATCTCTGTAGCTGATGCTGGTCTAGGCCAATTCTTGATTGCCTCGATCTTCTTTGGTTCCACCTAAATACCCTATGCTGATACAACATGACATAGAAATACAACTGAACCCAACAAGAATTCACACTTCGAGAACTTAGCATATAACCGACTATCACTTAGAGTCTGAAGAACCACTCTAAGGTGTTGCTCGTGCTCCTCCTGGCTACGGGAATATATCAATATATCATCAATGAAGACTATCACGAATGAATCCAAATAAGTCTTGAAAACTCGGTTCATCAACTCCATGAAAGCTGCTGGGGCATTTATCAACCTGAACGACATAACCAAGAACTCATAATGCCTGTACCAAGTGCAGAAAGTTGTCTTAGGGACATCGAATTCCTTAATCCTCAACTGATGGTAGCCAGATCGCAAGTCAATCTTGGAAAATACCCTGGCACCCTGAAGTTGGTCGAAAAAATCATCAATCCTCGGCAGCGGATAGTTATTCTTGATCATTACCTTGTTCAATTGCCGGTAATCAATACACATTCTCATTGACCCATCCTTCTTCTTGACAAATAACACCGGCGCACCCTAAGGTGAAACACTTTGTCTAATGAAACCCTTCTCAAGCAGATCCTGCAACTGTTCCTTTAACTCCTTTAACTCCGGCGGGGCCATACGATATGGCGAGATAGAAATAGGCTGAGTGCCCAGAACTATCCAGAAGTCAATATCCCTGTCGGGTGGCATACCCGGTAGGTCTGAAGGAAAAACATCAAGAAACTCACAAATAACGGGCATAGAATCAATAGAGAGAACCTCGGCACTAGAATCACGAACATAGGCTAAATAGGCCAAAATCCCCTTCTTGACCATATGTCGAGCCTACACATACGATATAACACTGCGGGTATAATGACCAGGAGTCCCCCTCCACTCTAAACGAGGCATACCCGGTAAAGCTAAGGTCACGGTCTTGGCATGACAGTCCAAGATAGCATGATAGGGTAATAACCAGTCCATCCCAATATAATATCGAAGTCAACCATGTCTAAAAGCAACAAATCTACATGAGTCTCAAGACCCCCAATCAGCACAACACAAGAATGATGGACCCGATCGACCACAATAGAGTCACCCACTGGTGTGTACACATAAACAGGAATAGCCAATGCATCAGTAGGCATGACCAAGTACCGGCCAAAATAAGATGACACATACAAATATGTAGACCCGAATCAAACAACACTGAATCATCTCTATCACAAACCACAACTGTACTTGTAATAACCTCATCCAAAGCCTCTGCCTTGGGCCTGGCCTAAAGAGCATAACATCGGGGCTAGGCCCTACCACTCTGATCTACCTCTCTGGGACGGCCTAATGCTGGTTGTCCTCCACCTCTAGCGGTCTGAGCTCCACCTCTATGACCTCTAACTCCACCTTTAGCACCTCTACCCCCACCTTTAGCTAGTTGGGTGAGTTGTGTAACATTTGGTGCCTGAACCATGGCACGAGAACCCTAGTGCTGAGAATTGCTCGGTGCTCGAGGGTAAAATTTGGCAATATGACCCGTGTCACCACAAGTGTAACAAGCCCTCGACTGCTAAATCTGCAAGCCCTATCGACCTAAATGACCACCACAGAAACTCTGAAGTGGCGGTGCACTGAAAGGCTGTTGATCAGAATAGTGAGAACCACGACCACCTAAGGCACTGTGAGAAACCCGGAGGGCTGACTGGAAAGGCCTAGAAGGATGACCCTTATCACACAAATCTCTGCCTCCAGATGAGGCACCACTGAATCGGCCTGACTGACAGGGTCTCTTGTTTGCCCTATCACCACCCCCTGTGAAAATACCATCTCAACTCTCTGGGCCATATTGGCCACCTCCTGAATGGATATCTCGCTCCCAGCCTCTCTAGCCATCTAGAGACGAATAGGCTGAATGAGTCCATTAATAAACTGTCTCACTCTCTCCCTCTCAATGGGAAGTATAATAAGAGCATGGCGAGCCAAATCAATAAACCTGGTCTCGTACTAGGTGACTATCATGGATCCCTATTGGAGACGCTCGAACTAGATAGGCCTCTCGCTATGTAATAGGGAGAAACTTCTCCAGAAATAGATGCGTGAACTGCTCCCAAGTCAAGGCTGGCAATCCTTCTGGTCTAGCTAAACAATAATCCCTCCACCAAGTCTTGGCGGATCCAGACAAGCAAAATGTAGCAAAATCAATCCCATTAGTCTCAACAATACCCATGTTCCGAAGAACCTCAAGGCACCTGTCCAAATAATCCTGAGGATTCTCGGTAGATGCACCACTTAAGGTAGTAGTGAAGAGCTTGGTGAACCTATCCAATCTCCATAAAGCATCGATGGACATAGCTGCCCCATCACGACCTGGGCTACCACACCCGGCTGAGCTGCTCCAACTAGTTGAACTGCTGGAGTCTAAATTTGGGAAGCTACCTACTTCAGAGTACGAGTAGTAAGAGACTGGGCCCTTCCTCCAGCCTGGGAGACGGATGGTGCTACAGGAAGCAAACCTACTCGGGTAACACTCTCCATGATGCCCACCAGTCGGACCAGAGCGTCCTAAAGAATTGGGGTGGCAATAAACCCCTATGGGACCTGAGCAAGGCCCACCGAAACTGCTGGGGCCAGAACCTCCTTATCAAAATCAACCTGAGGCTCTGCCACTGGTGCTGCTGCTCGGGGCTGAGCTCTGCCCCTACCTCGGCCTCTGGCACGGCCTCTACCCCACCCTCTGCCCCTCGTGGGAACCGCCTAGGGCTTAGAATATTGATCAATAGATGAGGAAGCACGTGTTCTCGTCCTCTGCGAAAGAATAGAGTAGAAATTCAATTAGCATTGAGAAACCAAACCATACGACAAGAAAGAACAAATGTGAAACTTTTCCTGACTCTGTAGCCTCTGGGGATAAATACAGACGTCTCCGTACCGATCCCTCAGACTCTACTAAGCTTGTCCGTGAGTTGTGAGACCTATGTAACCTAGAGCTCTGATACGAACTTGTCACGATCCAAATTTTCCACCCTCGGGGGTCGTGATGGTGCCTACTCGTAGAAGCTAGGCAAGCCACAATACATAAAATCCTAACTTCTTTATTTTAAATCTTTTTATCAATCATAACAACAAGCGTTAAATATTTAAATAACAACGTAAATACAAAATTAAAGTGGAAGACTTAAATTAATAAGGTGAACAATAATGCAAAAATCAACATATGTCTCTACCCAAGAACTTGTGTCACAACATCCACGGACTACTAAGAGTACTAAATACAATCGTTTGAAAGAAATACAACACTGTTTTTCTCAAAAACATAAGATAACAGACTGAAATATAAGATAAATGAGATGCGGAGCCTGCGGACACCTGCAAGGCTACCTCGGTGTCTCGGTGGACTTAAGGCTGACTCCCGAGCTACTGCTACAGTCCGATACCTAGATCTGTGCAAAAGAGCACAGAGTGTAGTATCAGCACAACCGACCCCATTTGCTGGTAAGTGCTAGCCTATCCTCGACGAAGTAGTGACGAGGCTAGACCAGACTACCATATAAACCTGTGCATATATATATATATATATATATATATATATATATATATATATATATAAATAAATAAAATTTAACAGAGATATAGAGATAACCATTTAATCTGGGAGGGGGAGCATGTTGTGGGAAATATAGCAACTATGATTAAAAGTCATCAAGTAACGAAATAAGAAATATAACTCATACAACAATAAAGAATTAGAAATCAATAAGTGCACGGCATCACCCTTCGTGATTTTACTCTCGTCCTCACCAACCAATGATATAATAAAGCGTGCACGACATCACACTTCATGCTTTTACTCTATTTCCTCACATATAATCAATAGAATCGGTACGAAATGCTACATTGTGCGGCACAGTGTCACCCTTCGTGTTTTACACTCTTTCCTAACAATAAAAAATAATGCACGGCATCACCCTTCATGCTTTATCACTCTTCTTCACCCCAAACAACAATCACAAACAAGGGGCAAGGGAATAAATATAATAATAATGGAAATCCCAGCAAGGGAACATAATTTAAACAATTAAAACCCAGCAAGGGTACAACATCAATAATCTCAACATCCCGGCAAGGGAAATAATCAATAACTCTTTCTCTTTCTTTCACTTTTATTTCATAACTCACTTTACCACTTGAGCCAATGCTCCAAAGGGTTCATTCATCTTTTAAACTTTCACAGTTCGTAATATAACTTGAGCCAATACTCCTCAATATTCAAAGGACACAATTTCCTTCCAAACACTTACCTTGAACTTTCACGGCCAATTCAATCCTCAACAACCGCCTTTCCTTTTGAATTCGGCTCCCAATCAATCGTATTTATACAAAAATGACTTCATAACATCAATTAATGCTAAACAATTCGAACCCAATGCCTAATTATAGCTTTTCCCTCATTTTTTTTCAAAAACTAAAAAATCGACCCCGGGCCCGCTTGGTCAAAACACGAGGTTCGGATTAAAATCAAATCCCTCGTTCACCCACGAGCCCAAATATATAATTTGTTTTCAAATTCGACCCCAAAACGAGGTCTAAATCAAGAAAAATCAAAAAGCCCTAACTCTACCCAAATCCCTAATATTCTACCCTCAATCATACGTTTTAGGCCTAGGAATTCATTGGATGTTGATAAAAATGGAAGAAAACGAGTTGGAGATTACTTACCCAAGAAGTTATGGAGAGAAAATGCTTTACAAATCACCCTAGAGCTTTGGAGAAGAAGGAACTTTGGAAATTTGGTAAAAATTCGTAAAAAGTTTTTTTTTTGGATTTTTAAATATAACTGGGAAAAAAAACTCATAGCGTTCGCAACAGGCTGGTCACGTTCACGATGAGTCAAGCTTAATAGGCCTTCGCGTTCGCAGAGAACAATCTTCCCAGGCCCTCACATTCGCAGCCAAGTGATCGCGTTCGCGTAGCTTTAGCACCCCACATGCTGTCCAGGGATGCGTTCGCGAAGGTATAGCCCCCGCTTCCTCGCATTCGCGACCTGGTCAACGCGTTCGCATAGAAGGAAATTCCTTAAGCCATATTTTACTCATCACGTTTGCGAGGGTGCTCCCGTGAATGCGAAGAAGGACATACCAGAACTGGAAAACCTGTAACTTTTAAGGCAAAAACCATTCCGAAACACCTCTGAAACACTCCCGATCCTTCAGAGCTCCCAGCCAAACACATGCACTGACTCAACAACGTCATACGAAATTATCTGGGTGATCAAATCACCTAAATAACCTCAAAAACAAAGAATCGAACCTCAAAATCATGAATTTTTCTCAAACTTCATCAAGTTTCAAATTTAGAACTTTAAGTCTGAAACACGTCAAACGATATCCGATTTTAGCCAAATGTTACAGGAAAGACATAAAACATATATAAGACCTGTACCGGGCGTCGAAACTAAAATACGGTCCCGATACCAACACTTTCTAATCAAATATCATTTCAATTTTCCTTAACAATTTCATAAAAATAATTTCTTTTAAAAATTCATTTCTCGGGACCTCAGAATTCGATTTTGGGTCCATTTATCCAAAATGTTGACCAAAGTCAAATTTATTCATTTTAACATCAAAACTTAGTATTTTTTTTTTTACAGAATTTCATATTTAAGCTTTTCAGCTATGCGCCCGGACTATGCACGCAAATTGAGGTGACTCTAACTGAAGTTTTCAAGGTATCAGAAGGACAGAATTAATTAAAAATAGGTGATGACCCCTTTGGGTCGTCACAATCTGGTGACATTATTTATGCGGTGTCCCCTGTGAAGTCTTTACCGTCCACCAAAGACTACATCATCTATTCAAATAGAAAGATCTTAACTTGCAGTAGTAGATATGATTAGAGTTTCTTAAGGACTATGATATCACAATTCTATATTATTCCTGGAAGGCCAATGTAGTGATTGATGACTTGAGCCGAAAGGCGGAGAGTTCATGCAGTTTAGCAAATCTATGGACAGTGCAGAGGCCATTAACATTAGATGTTCAGGCCTTGGCCTACTAGTTTGTTAGATTGGATGTTTCGGAGCCCAGTTAAGTTCTTGCTTACGTGATTTCTCGGTCTTCTCTATATTATCGTATCAGAGAGTGACAGTATGATGATCCCCGTTTGCTTGTCCTCATGGACACGGTTCAACACGTTGATTCCAAGGAGGTTTCTATTGGAGATGACGTTATTTTACATATGCAAGGCTATTTATGTGAACCCAATATGGAAGGGTTACATGAGTTGGTCCTCCAAGAGGCCCACAATTTGCGGAACTCCATTCATATGGATGCTACTAAGATGTATTAGGTTTTGAGGCAGCACTATTCATAGAGGATAATGAAGAAGGACATAGTGGAGTATGTAGCTTGGTGCGTAAATTGTCAGGAGGTGACTATGAGCATCAACGGCCAGGCGATTTGCTCAGTGACTTGTAATTTTTGAATGGAAATGGGAGCGTGTCACCATGGACTTCGTTGTTGGGATACCATGGAATTAGAAGAAATTTGGTGCGGTATGGGTGATTGTGGACAGGTTGACCAAGTCGGCTCATATTATTCTGGTAGCGACTACCTATTCTGCAGAGCACTTGGCTCAGATCTATATCTGCGAGATTGTCTGAATTCATGGCGTGCCGGTATATATCATCTCTGACCGGGATACGTAGTTCACATCATGATTTTGGAGATCTACACAACATGATTTAGGTACACGGGCTGAGTTGAGTACAACATTTTACCCCCAGATGGATGGACAATCCCAGCACGCCATTTAGATATCAGAGGATATGTTTCGCGCCTGCATTATGGATTTCGTGGATTCTTGAGAACAGTTCTTGCTACATGTGGAGTTTTCCTACAACAATACATACAAATCGAGTATTCATATGGCTCTTTATGATGCCCTATATGGGAGATGGTGTCATTCTCTAGTTTGTTGGTTTGAGTCAGTAGAGGCTAAGTTATTAGGCACCGATTTGGTTCGAGATACCTTGGAGAAGGTCAAGTTGATCCAGGATCAGCTTCATATAACCCAATCTAGATAGAAGAATTATGCGGATCGGAGGGTTCATGATGTTGCATCCATGGTTCGAGAGCAGGTCTTACTCCGAGTTTCACCCATGGAGTGTGTAATGAGGTTCGGGAAGAAGGGCAAGTTGAGTCCTAGGCATGGGCGGATCCATGTAATAAATTTGGGTGCTTCAGCACTCATTAAACTCACCACAGTATATCTATAGTTATACAGAAAACTTGACGTCTTTGATATATAAAGCAAGAAAGCACCCAGAACACAAAAACACTAATGGGTGCTTTGGTCAAGTAGTAGTGGTTGCTTTTATTGAGTGACTGGTCTTGAGATTGAATCTCACTCTTAACGGTGTCAATTTTATTTTCATCCTTTCAGCCTGATTAGTTTTTTTAAAAGAATTAATTTGGTAGCTATATTTTTATCCAATACTATTGCTTTATTTATTTCCTTTTCAAACTACTTTTTCCCTGAATTTTATTTTACTTTCCCATTTTTTTATTTTTTATTTTTTATTTTCTATTTTATTACCTAATAATTCTCTATAACAAAGAAATAAAGAAAGAAACCCCAAAGTTCGACCTCTTCTACGAACAAATAGTTCCTCTAAAGTGGAAAAATTAATAAAAAATATTTCTCTCCCATTGCATTTTACGTTATACGCGTCTATAATATTAATACAAGTTTTTTTTTACCGTCATGTTCAAATAGTACTGCACTTATACTATGTGATTAGTGGTAACTGCATGCTAAAAAAATTAAGCACCCACAAACCCAAAATCATGGATCTGCTACTGGCCCTAGGTATATCGGACCGTTTGAGATCCTTGAGAGGATTGGGGAGGTGACTTACAAGCTTGCATTACCAACTATTTTATCTGCGGTTTGTCCGGCATTCCACGCTTCTATGCTCCTAAAGTACTATGGTGATCCGTCACATGTTTTAGACTTCGGCACAGTCCAATTGGACGAGGTTTTGACTTATATTGAGGAGCCAGTGGCTATCTTGGATAGACCGGTTCGGAAGTTGAGATCAAAGAACATTGCTTCAGTGAAGGTTCAATAGAGGTGTCATCCGATCGAGTAGGCGACCTGGGAGACCAGGCATGACATGCGAAGTCATTATCCTCACCTATTAATCACTTCAGGTATGTCCTTATGCACGTTTGAAGACGAACCTATTAGTATTTATAATTTTATGACTTGCAGGGTTGGTTAGTTTCGTTCCGCAAAGCGTTCGGGTTGATTTGGACCCTTTGATTGCTGAATAAGAAGTTTAAATTAGAAATGTTGATCAAATTTTGACTTTTTGTGAAAATGACCCACGGAACAGTGTTTTGATGGCTCCGATAGATTCGTAACGTGATTTCAGACTTGAGTGTATGCTCAGAATTGATTTCGGAAGTCTGTAGTTGATTTGTGTTGTTTTGCTAAATTTGGCAATTTGAAGTTGAAAAGTTTGACTGTAGGTTTATTTTTATCTATCGAGTTCGGAATTTGATTTCGGGACTCAGAATAGGTCAGTTCTGCCATTTAGAACGTGTCTAGAAAATTTGATATCATTCAGAGTTAGTTTGATAGGATTCAGACGTTCAGTTATAATTCTAGATATTCTTGAACTTCTCTTTGAAACTGATTCATTTTAATGTTTGATTCGTACTTTTAGATGTTAATTTTCTATTTTGATCATGCAAGCGAGTTTGTATGATATTTTTAGACTTATATGGATGTTTGGTTTGGAGTCCCGGGGGCGTGGATGAGTTTCGAACTTATTCCAGAGTGTTTTGGACTGAAATTGCAGAATCTGGTGTGCCGATGCTTTTGGTATCACATTTATGAACACTAGGTTCGCAATAGCGAGCTTAGTAGGGGGCCTCAGATATTGCAATTACGATACTAAGCTCGCAATTGCGACGTAGTCTATCACTTTGGTTAGTTCATATTTGCAACTAAATTGTCACTTTTGCGAAGGGGGCAGGTTCACATTTGCAAACCCATTGATTGCAATTTCGAGGTCTTAGTACGAAGGTCAGTGGCTATATTTTCTATGTATTCTTTGCAATTAAGACATCACCAACTGATCAAAAGGTCTGGAATTTGGGATTTCATCTCTCATTCTCTCATTTTAGAACCCTAGACTCGGTACGAGGCGATTTGGAGATGGTATTTTCATCCATAAACTTTGGGTAAATTATTCAAATTTATTTCTAATTATATTCCATCAATATATCTTAGATTTTTACATCAAATCATGTGAATCAATGTGAAACTTGTCATGTTTTTGAAAAATAAGAATTTTACTTTTGAGAACCTGTTTGGACTCGAATTTTGAAACTAATCACATATATGAACTTGTGGGGTCATGGGTAGTTGAAATCTACCATTGGACCTAGGTTTTGACCGGACGAGCCTCGGGTTGACTTTTATTGACCTTTTGGGAAAAGTATAAAGATCATGGCTTTATCTATTATAATTGATTTCCCTTGCATTGTTTTATGATATTAAGTCAATTTTGGTTAGATTTGAGTCGCGTGGAGGCAAATTTTATAGGAAAAGTATTTCTGAGGGTTAAATTGGCCTAGTTGAGGTAAATATATTGCCTAACTTTGTGTAAGGGAACTATCTCTTAGGATTTGGGATTGATTGTGTCGTTTTTGCTATGTGAAAGTTATGTACGCATAGTAACGAGTGGGTTCACGTGTTATATGTGGTTTTTGGGCGGTTTAGGCTACTTGGACTCTTTCCATGCTTTAATTAAGTTGGAATATCATGTTCTAAATTCTCATAGTCAATTTATTCTTACTTGTAATAGACTATCCTTACATGTCCTAAATGACTTGTTAACTCTTGTTCTACATCCTAATTAATAAACTGCTTTCATGCTTGAATTGAACTTGTTGCCTCTTTTACTGCCACATGTTATCTCTGGATTGTTGATTATCAATATTTGAAGTTATTCTTCATGTTATCTCTCTCGTTGTTGATTATCACTATTTGATGTTATTGTTTATATTATCTCTTTTATTGTTGATTTCTCTTATTTAAAGTCATTGTTATATGCTATCTCTTTCATTGTGAGTTATTCTTATTTAATATCTTGGTTATACATTATCTATCTCATTGTTGAGCTATTGATATTGAAATTGTGAAAGTCGTTATTACGTTGAGGCAAAATTGTTTATTATTGAGACATCTTTCTTATTGAGCATTTTACATATATTGTTGTTGTTGATATTATTGTACACATTGTGGTTGAGCCATGTGCATTCTGGAAACATTGCTATTGTTGATTACTGGCAGGTTGTGACATATGGGCACTTGTGATGCGAGTTGTTATTGTGATCTGATATTAAAACGCATGCGATGGTATAAGGCTAGTGTTAATGTCCATGCAACGGCATAAGGCGTGAATTATGTGCGTTTTGTTTGTATGAATGATGTGCCGTAGAATTGTGGCATTTTTGATACTAATTACATATACTTTAGATCATGTTTTAAAGCATTATAAGTCATTCCTTATGTAGTTTTGGTATTTTACAGGAAATCGGACTTGAAGAACCAAGAACATGAAAAAGACGACAAAAACCCATGGAAAGGCATAAATGCGACATGTTGCGGCCGCAAAACTGATATGCGGACTGCAGACCCATCGGAGAGTGAGGCAAGCCATCGCAATATCTAAGAGTCAAATATACTATTCATTTTGCGGTCGCACAACTCTTATGCAGACCGCATATTTTTCGCACGAATGCAAAAGGTTTTCCAGTGAAGATGATTTTGCGGTACACTATGAGGCCATGAAACCTATATGCAGAACGCATAACCAAGATGTGATGAAGAACTCGAAAACTTTGTGATTTGATCTGCGGTGAGAAGGAAGATGTGCGAACCACAAAGGCTTTCTATGACCCATTCTACGGTCACAGACATTATCTCCAAGGTCATTTTTGTCACTTTTTGTCCACGACTCTTGGGCCATTATAAATATAATGACTAGGGTTTATATGGGCCAGCTTGTCTGAGAAAGAGGCTACACTTAGAGCATTGAATACACCATTATTTTGGAAGCTTTTGAGAGAGAATCCAAGACTATGTCCTCTTTGTAAGTTTTATGACTTTATTTATTACTTTGTTCTTGCATTCTAATATGAGTAGCGAACAGTAAATCTAAGTTTGTGGACCCTAAGTGGGTATAATATTAATGGGTGTTTACCACTGAATATATATATAATAGTTGGTTGATTTTTATTAATTTCCCATGCTTCATTTATGGTTGATGGTTGTAATCATTTACTAATGCTATTTTACTCTATCTTTGCTTAGAAAGAGGGTTAGGGTTTGGTAAGAATTGAATAGAAAATACTCGAGGCTTTAAACCTTGTTTATTAGAATCTCTTAGGGATAAGTAGGTTCTACTTGGCATAAATTGGTTGTTCTTAGTTGGAACTCTTTTATATTTGGAAAAATCATAAAGAGAAAATACTACCTAATTATTGAGAAGTATTGGGTAGTCATTTAGGAACCATTTCCATATCAAAGGACCTTCCATTATAAATATATTATATTAACACCGATAGTTCATTCCATTGATAGAGACACAACCTTAGTTTCTTAATCAAATTAATCAAATTATCTTAACAAAATAGCTTTTTTGACAATTCACAATTACAAAACTCTTTTTGAAGTAACGGAGTAGAACTAAGGCTTAAGTCAAGTTTCACACTACTCAAGTAACCATTTTATACGTATTTCATGTGGGATTCGACCCCAGCCTAGTTGGGTTATCATATTTGACATCGATTATCTTACACCATTTATATAGGTATAATTTGAGTGTACCAAATTTTGGGCCATTGCCGGGGAATATGGTTTTGGAATTACTAACTAGTGTGTGCTTTACTTTACGTCTTCTTCTATTTCATCACACTTTGCTTGCTTTTCGTGGTGTCATTAGGTAAAAATGGGTGAGCCAGAAGAAGAGAATATGTTTGCGAATATAGATAAGTATATTGAGGATACAAACTCCATTGTCCCTCCTAGAGTTCACGCTGCTACAATTCAAAGTGGAACACGGTCTAATCCTAATGCTAAAGGAGAAGGGGTTCATCCGAAATTCCACCGATGATGATCCAACATAACATCTCAGAAACGTTTTGGGTGTATGTGCAATGCATAAGCAGAATTATGTCTCGGATGATGCCCTAAGGTTGATGGTGTTCAAGTACTCTTTAACCAGGGAGGCAAGACAGCGGATCCAAAATCTACCTCCTAATTCCCTCTAGACATAGGCCGAACTTGTCCGAGCTTTCCTAGCAAAATGGTTCCCACAAAGAAAGAAATTAGAATTTTGGGATAAAATGTTCTTCTTCAAGCAATTATTAAGAGAGCACCTACGTGAGGCATGGGACATATTCAAGTTATATTTGGTAAGTTCACCGAATCATGGCTTTACGGATAATATTTTATTGCAGAAGTTATACATGGGTTTGGATCCTTTGAATCAATCCATATCAAAAAATGTGGCGGATGGATCATTCATGGATAAGACATTTTCAAGGGTCACACAAATCCTCGATAAGATGGCTAAACATAACCAAGCTTGGCATTAGGAAGACAGCACATGTGGAATTACACATGGTAATCCTTTCTTGACCAACATGATTAAGGAGAACCAAGAAAGAGATCAAGTAATTTCCGGGTTTTCTCCAATGTCAATGTGTTGACATAAATGTTCACTGACAGCCAAACAAAGAAAGCCAATGTTGTGAAAGATGTGCAACCAATGTCGAACGAGAAATATGAAGAAGCAAATTATGTCAACAATTCACAAGGAGGATATCAAAGATAATTCTACCAAGATTCATGACAAAAATACCAATGGAGATCTAACCCGCGAGGGTAAGGAAACTGACAATGGCTAAATGACCAAGGTAGTTCAAATCAAGGAAATTGGAGTAACAACAACAATAATTTTTCAAATCGGAGTTCAAACCCCTATGTTCCACCAAAGCAAAAATATTATTACTCTCCACATTGAAAGGAGAGTTGTTCAAGTGAGTACAATCTGGAAAACATGGTCATACGATGATATGAACGAGTTAAGTACGTCTATTATGGCTCACAAGTTTCCCACGACCCACCATGTACACCGGCAAAACAGAAACTTGGGAAGTTTAAGCCTGACATGAATCTGAAAATCAAGAAGGAGGTTACTAAGCAAATCAAGGCCAAGGTCCTCAGGGTAGTTGAATACCCAACTTGGTTAGTCAACGTCGTGCCAGTTCCAAAGAAGGATGGGAAGGTCTGCGTCTGTTCCAAAGGATGATTTCCTGCCTCCAAACATACACATCCTAATTGACAACTGTGCCAAGCATGAACTCCAGTCGTTTGTGGGTTGTTTTGCCGGTTACCATCAGATCTAGATGGACAAAGATAAGTGATCCGCAACTCGATTCTCTATTTCTTTCCGATCTTTCACTTCAAAGTCAAACTTTTGTAAAAAAAGAACCCACCTAATAAATCTTGATTTATTATCCTTCTTCGCCATAAGGTAGTAGAGATCAGCATGATCAGTGTAGACTATCACTTTGGATCCCAACAAATAGGTCCAGAATTTTCAAAATCACAGACAATGGCAAGCAGTTCTTACTCAGTTACAATGTAATTCATTTGTGCGCCATTGAGTGTCTTGCTTGCGTAGTAGACAGGATGAAGAAACTTGTTATGCCGTTGACAAGTACTTCTCCAATAGCGGCACCACTGGCATTATACGTGAGTTCAAATGGGAGACACCAATCGGGTGTGACAATAATAAGTGTCATAGTAAGCCTTGCTTTCAATTCCTAAAATTTTTTAAGGCACTTCTCATCAAAATCAAGTTTAGCATCCTTCTCAAGGAGCTTGCATACGGGATTTGTAATTTTTCAGAAGTCCTTGATAAGTCGCCGATAAAAACCAGCATGACCCAAAAACTTTGAAAACCTTTGACCGAAGTAGGAGGAGGAAGCTTGAAAATAATCTCAATCTCTACTTGATCAACCTCAATGCCTTTCTTGGAGATATTGTGGCCAAGAACAATACCCTGGTCCACCATGAAGTGACATTTTTCCCAATTGTGCACTAAGTGTATTTCCTCACATCTTTTGAGTACTTGCCTAAGATTATCAAGGCAATGCTCAAAGGAATCACCAACTATAAAGGAGTTATCCATGAATACTTCTAACAATTCCTCCACCATGTCCAAGAATATTATCATGCACTGTTGAAATATAGACGGGGCATTGCATAGACAAAATGGCATCCGTTTAAAAGAAAAGGTCCCATATGGATATGTGAAAGTCATGTTATCTTGGTCTTCTAAGGATATGTTTATTTGGTTATATCCGGAGTACCCATCAAAGAAGCAATAAAATGACTTCTCGCTAGCCGAATAAGCATTTGATAAATAAAAGTACTTTGGAAATGGCCTTAGCAAGTAGCACTATTGACCTTCCAGTAGTCCATGCAAACTCTCCACCCGGTCACCGTCCTCATTAGAATGAGTTCATTTTTATCATTTTGAATCATGATCATGCCTCCTTTCTTTGGCACAAATAGCACCGAACTCACCCAAAGACTATCGGCAATGGGGTAAACAACCCCTACATCCAACCATTTTATAGTTTCTTTGTTCAACACCTCTTGCATGGAAGGATTTAACCTCCTTTGATGCTCCACTGTAGGTTTTCTCTCTTCCTCCAGTTGTATTTTGTGCTTACAAATTTCGGCAAGAATCCCTCAGATATCTGCTATAGTCCAACCAATGGGCTGTCTGTGCTCCCTTAAGGTCTCCAATAGGTCTTCAACCTGCACATCATTTAACAAAGAAAAGATAATTATGGTTAGAATTTCATTAGAGCTAAGAAATTTATACCAAAGCATGGGTGGAAGTGTCTTGAGCTCAAGCTGTGGTGGATTGAATATAGAAGGCTTAGCGGGAGGAGTGACTCTATTCTCTAATTCAAGGGAAAGCTTCTTTGGTGCATAAGCCTAGGACCTAAGCCCTTTCAACGCATTCACTGATTCCACATATCTTTCAATGTCCTCACCAACAAAATTCATTAAAATTTCCGTCAATGCCTCAACAAGGCATTCCTCTTCCATTTTCTCCTCAACGGCATCCTCTACCACATCAACACATCAATGACTGAGATACTCTTGTATGCATGTGCAAATTTCATAACCTTACTTGCTTGAAAGGTATTTTGTTCGTCATTAACCTGAAACTTAATCTCATTTAATTCTGAGTCCATGAGTGCTCTCCGGGTAGCAAGGAATAGTCTCCTCAAGATGATAGGGATCTCTTTATCAACAACACAATCGAGAATAACAATGTCAGCGGGGAGGAAAATTTTCCCGTATTTATAAGCACATCATCAACTATCCCCACCGGTTGCTTTATTGAACGTCGGCCATTTACAACTTTATACTTGTAAGACTAGGCATTCCCAATCCCTCTTGCTAGTAGATAGCAAGAGGCATTAAGTTGATGCTAGCCCCATTATCACAAAGAGCTCGTGTAAAGTCTTGTAATCCAATAGTGCATAGAATGGTGAAAGCCCCTAGGTCCTCTTTCTTTTCGACAGGGGTTGTTGCAATGATGGAACTAACCCAGTTAGTGACATTCACCACTTCATTCTTAGTATTTTCTTCTTAGTAATCAAGACCTTCAAGTACTTAGAAAAACCCAGAATCTCTTGAAATACTTTCACAAATGGAATGTTCACCGATAATTTCTTTAGGATGTCATAGAACTTCTCGAGTTTTCTATTATCAACTCTTCTATCTAGTCTTTAAGGGAAAAGAGGGGGAGGCCTAGGAATTGGTGCTAGAGGTTTTGGTGCCTCTATTACCTTTTTCTTAACCTCTTCGCTACTTACTTCTTGAGCTTTCACCTTCTTCAGAAGTCTTTCAACTTCAACAACATTTGGCACCTCAACTTGTGCCTCAACTTCTTGTTCAGAATCTTCCACTTCGACCACTTGTTCATTCTCACCTTGAAGAAATTTTCCTACTTCGAGTTGTAGCAGCCATACAAAAAGAGGTTGGGCCAATCCCACTACATTTTGGGTTTGTATTGGATGAATGAAGAGTGTGCCTTTTTGCCTCAGATTTTGTTCTCTTGAGAAATCCCTCATTTGCATATCCAACTTTTGAATAGATGCGATGTGAGACCCACACACTCGGTCATATTTTTCATTAAAGTGTCAGATCTCTCTTGATTTTGCAATAACCTTTCAAGAATTAAAGAGAAAGGCTTGCACACTCAAATCACCTTGCTCGAATGATTCACATCCAAGTGATCGATTTCTCCATGCATCTGGTGTATTTTCACCTATCCTCTTATTCAGGTGCTTTGAAATTTTCATTTTTTTCTTACTCACCTCATTCTTCCCTTTTCTCCATGGCACCCGTCTCCCTCTACCTTGTTTTTATTTATGGAACTGGGCCTTTTAATTTGGGAGTAAATATGTGTTGTGGCACAATCATAAGTTGGGGGTCAGAGTTAGGGTTATTGATTTGAGTATGGGAGTTAGTGGTTGTTGGAAATGTGCATTGGGTATAGTTAGGCTAAGAATGAAATCAATCTGATGTTGAGTGTGTGTAGTTATTTCACAAAAATTGTGCATTAGTTACTTAGGATAAAATAAAAATAAAAAAAGAGTTGCATACTATTACCTGTGGGTGAGTTTTATGCGGAGAAGATGACCTTTGTGGTGTGCATAACAGATTTGTGTTATGCAGAATCATTGCATTCTTGTATGCTTGGGTGTTTGTTAAAACAAGTGTGCAGTTGAGCCTGCAGCCGCAGAATTGGTTTGCAGGCCGCATAATAGTCGCATACATCAATCGATTCAAGCTAAGTTTCAGGGTTTAAAATGTGATCGATCTGTGGTAGCAAACTTTTTCTACAACCACTTTTGCGGCCCGCATAAACTTTTTCTTCTGATGGGGCATATTTTGCAGTGTACTTTGTGGTCCACAGAGTTGTTCTGCGATCGCATACGTGTTTTGTAGAACATATTTTTTTGTCCCTCATTTTTTGCCTTATGTTACACATGCCTTACCATGTACTCAAATGATGTTAATTGGGGGGAATGGCACCAAAGAAATCCCTAGCATCGAGATCACCCACCACTCAAGGAAATAGATGAGTTGCAGCTATTAGCCCATAATCACAGTAATCTCAACGCAGATGGCCTGGCACATCCAGGAATTCATCTGAGCCTACCTCCCAGTCTGAAGAGGAGGAGGCAAAGCTTGGCCTTGTGCAATCATTTGACCTCCAGGCCGAAGCACGCAGAAACAGTGGTGAGGATCTCAGGTTTTGGATCATCGGCTTTTCGAATAAGTACAGGGATGGCTTGGCAAAAAGTGATATCCTCGAAGAAAACCAGCTGAGTATGTATGGTCTTAAAGAACACTAGCCCCATGTGTTATAAAACATCCAAAAGAGAGGATAAGAGTTCTTCACTAAGGTTCCGAGGGAGTACAATGAAAAACTTGTTAGGTAGTTTTATGTTGCATATGCCGTATCTAGGACCAAAAAATAAAAGAGAAACCATGTATACTTGACCTCTGTCATAGTACGAGGAGTTGTAATATCTTGTGGTCCCCAATCAATCAATGATGCATATTACGAATCTTAAGAACCAGGCTTGGCAGAATATGGTGCAAAAAGTGCAAATAAGGAATTCGAGCATGCTTGGGTAGCCTATATAATAGACAAGGGAACTCCACCTGGATTGCACCAGGCCAGAAGATTCATAAGAGGGATTTCATCCAAGAAACTGGTATTGGCTAAGTTTTGTTTGTTCTCATATAATGCCAACGATAAATGAGACCCACATCAGTCTTGATAAGGTGATCCTCATTTCTTCCACCATTTCGAGTTTTAAGATTGATTTGGGATAGCTCATATTCCCTGAGATTGGGCTCCAAGTAAATCAGAACGAAACCTTGCTCCCCTTTCCATGCTTAATCCATGCTTTGTGTGAAGACGCAGAGGTTCCTTCGATCCCCAAACATGACCGTATAGTAAAATTTGTTCAGGATATTAACATCACTAGGAACAATAATGCTTCGGAGAATATGGTCGAAGATCAACCAAAGCAATCACTCACTCTCCCTCCGTCCTTGTCCACTTATGCAGCACCTGCAAACCTCGTCAGTGCCAGACATTTCTTCAGCTAACTACCTCTGTATCTACTCCTAGACCAGCCAATGCGATGTCACCTGTCTCACTGCCTGCACTCTCCAAGCTTGGTCTACTGGCACAACATGCAAATGCCAAAGTAGACAAACTGACAAAAGAACTTCCATTGTTCATCCAGCAAGCATTGACCCCACTCCAAACCTCTAAGTGATATTCAAAAGCAACACCTATCATATGAGGATCGACTCAAGCACTTTAAAGCTCACCTTGAGAAGGTTGAGCGAGGTGGAGTTGGGTACATGCCTAAACTCAAAAAGGATGTAGCTGAGTTCAAGCTGGAGCTCCATAAGACGTAGACACTAGAGTTTGACTTGACTACCCTTCTTCCAGTGGAGTACGAGCAAGGCATTAGCACCTCCCAAGTACCAAACCTCCTATCAGCTGAGGAGGCACATAGTACTTTCATCTCACAAGATTTGAGTTTCATTGCACACATCAATTATTATTAAGATGAGAAATTTGGAGAGTCTCGTGAGGAGACAGATGAAGAGAAGATATTTGAGGAGGGTGACGATCAGAGGGATAATAGAGGCAAACATTTTGTTGTTTCTACAAAGGAACTAGAGAGGGGGAGGTGGATGTGTAGACATCTATTACACACTTCCTTGCAGATATGGTTGCGATGGCTACCACCATGACCACATAGCCATCATCAGGTGAGGCCAACAGATCCCAGGTCCAGGACCTGGCTCCGCAACGGGTAGAACCTATTACTTTAATCTTAGACACCATTGTCGAGTCAAATGATCCACCCACTGCCTCCTCACGACTGCTTCAGACAGTCCAGCCCTTCCAAGCGCCTAGTGTGCCTCAGGAAGCAAGTCGACTTTTGCAACTTGTATGTAAACTTTTAGTCTTAATAATGTAGATTTCTATATTATAATGAATTCCTCTTGGTTTTTCTTTGCCGGGTTCTTTTCCAAGGTTGTAATAGTAGAACATTGTCCACAACATGAAACGTTGACTTGTTTGGTGCTTTTATTCTAGATTCATGCATGGGATAAGTTTTTGTAAATAACTAGTTAGTCATTTTTGTGAAATCGAGGCTCGCTTGTTGATTTTATGCTTACTTAAAATCTCAAATATCATGTGATAAAGCTTTAAATTGCCTTGTATTCACTTGAGGGTTGAGATCATGCTGATTCGACCAATTTATGCGTCGTTAGTGGTGAGAATATGTGTAAATAATGCATGTGCTCAACTTATAATATCTAGAACTTGCCCAGTTGGTTTATCAATGAAAGTCTTAGGTTGATGATTGGGTTTTCAAATGATCTTAAGCTCTCTTTGTGATTGATAACTAATTTTTTGGCCAAATTGATCTCCTTGGTGTATTTATTATCCTAGTTATTCCCCGTTAAGCCTTTAACTTTTCCTTTGGCTACCACATTACAAACCCTTACCCTTTTCTGGTGAAATTAATCCCTCCTTGAATGTTATGAATGAGACTTTAAGTCTATGTTAGGGGGTTTAGATGTAAATTGGGAAACAATAGAAGAATGTAGTGTGTGGAAAAGCTAAGCTTTTGAGGTTGTGTCGTGTGAGGCGAACGGCTAAGTCTGGAGCCATCTTACCTAAAACAAAAAGCTTCACGTTCCTTCAAACCATGAAATACTCACTCAAAAAAAGCTAAAAATATAAAGAAAAAGAAATGGAGTGGTGAGATAGCAATGAGTTAAAATAAGGGCAAGCATATGGACTAATACTTGTAGCACTATCTTCTTTTTTAGGGCAAGTTGATTGTATCCCCTATATATATTTGTTGAGTTGGGGATTTTATTTGCTATGAGCACGCATGAATTGAAAGAGTAGGCAGAAGTTGGGCTTCTTGAAGTAGGACGCAAGTGCATATCTAGCGATTAGTAGCACTCTGTCATTACTCTTGAGGCTCGAAGCTTACAAATTGCTTATTTGAATAGTTAAATGATATTTGCCTTCAATGAAGGGTGAATAAAGGAAGTTACATGCTTTTTAGCTAACATTCAACACCATCTATAGTCATTTTTGTCTTGTGATCAGTCGAAAGTACATTAGTATTTAGTAAGGTGACTTTTTAGTTGCTTGAAGACAACCAAGAGTCTAAGTTGGGGGTATTGATATGCCGTAAAAATTTGGCACTTTTGATAATAATTACATAGACTTTAGCTCATATTTTAAAGCATTATAAGTTATTTCTTATATAGTTTTGGTGCTTTGCAGAAAACAGGACTTGAAGAACCAAGAACATGGAAAGGCAGAAATACGGTTTGTGACCGCAAAAGTGATGTGCGGACCGCAGACCCATTGTAGAGTGAGGTAGGCCATCCTAGTATATGAGAGTCAAATATGCAATTTGTATACAGCCAAATTGGAGGGACCGATTTCCCGTCATCAAGGCATTTTGGAAGATCACCTTGAAGACTCGAGGCTGCAAAGATGTGCTCGGGCCTTCTTCTTCGGAGCTCATTGGCACCCAGTATGAAGAGAATATCGGCCAAGACTAGAGTAAAGATGGAAGTCCCCAAGAAGCGGCTAAGACTGACAAAGCCTAGCCATGCTACTCTGAACACTAATTGGGGTGTCGCATCCAGCCATCACATCTCCACACCTTTACAATTGATGTATGCCTTACCATATAAGCTTCCCCTCTTCTATATAAGGAGGATACTTACTATTTTGTAGGGAATTGTTATTGCTCCAACTACTCTACATGAAATATATGATAAATCTCTCTGTCTTTTCTCTCTCATACACTCTCTCGATATTGTTGCTCTATTTTGGTATCTTCATACTGGTTCTTCATTTCTTGCTTATCATGGGCCATAAAGAGCCCCCTTTAATATTTAGCATCTGTTAGCCCTTCCCCGACTTCCACTGATAGCTCGAACCTGAGCTCAGGAATCGACCTCGAGGCCCTAAATCGTCTAGCTCGAGACCTTAAACGGCTATATTTTGGTTCGATTACGATTCCATTTTAACTCGCATCTCGTCCTTAAACTTTACACACATAGCATCAATTGCTCCACAACTGGCATAAAAATAGATCACGTATTTTTAGAGACACATCAACAAATTTAATTGTTATTACTATTTTCATGGTAAACAGTTTGGCGTCCACCGTGGTGCTAAAAATAATAGTGATTATTTTCTTGCTAGTTTTGTTACACAACACAAGTTATCTTTCACACTTTTTCTTGCCTAAGTTCTTCGATTTCATGTCAAAATGCTTGGTTCGGTAAGAAGAGCAAAGAATGATGACCTCAAAAACCACAGAGCAAGGGACATGGTTGTTCCTGACGTCGGTGCACCACCGCAGAACTTGACCTAGGCGGAAGGAGAGATTCCTCAACACAACGTTTGTATGATTATAAAAGTGACTGACATCCCCCACAGGCCCATGTTGAAGCAGACGGGAACATCTACCAAAGAAGATGGGCTGACCCAAAATCGCATATCCAAAGACACCCTCACATTCAGCGAGAATGATCTCGAGTTCGTGACAGAACCACACAATAACACATTGGTAATCTCTCTTTTTTCGAACAACACTAAGATAAAATGTGTGCTCGTGGAACCAGGCGGTTCGGCCAACATAATCAGATCAGAGGTAGTAGGACGATTGGGGCTGCTCGATCAAGTTATTCCAATCTCCCGAGTCCTCCATGGCTTTAACATGATCGGCGAGGTAAGGAAAGGAAAGGTCACCCTTTCGATCGACACGTCCGGTGTAGTTCAAAACACTGAATTCCAAGTCATCGATGGAGATATGAGGTACAATGCATTGCTCGATAGGCCTTGGATACATAGCATGAGGGCAGTACCATCAACCCCGTACCATATAATAAAATTTCCTACAAAGGACAGCGTAACGACCATATATGGAGAACAGTGGGTGGCGAAAGAAATGTTCGCGGTTTGCCACGAGGTGTTGACCCCCACGAACCCTATTTCGGACGAGCCTAGGAACACGCAGGCCCTCGAGGATAAAGAAGAAGACTACTCCACCCCTCGAACCTTCGTCGCACCCGAAGAATTAGACGCAACTACGTCAATAGTCAAAGAACTAGAGTATACCGTTTTGATGGAACACCTCCTAGACCGTAAGGTATATCTGGGAAAGGGGCTAACCCCCAAACTCTAGAAAGGGTTCATTCAATTTCTCACTCACAATATCGACTACTTTGCTGACCCACTTAGATATGACACGAATTTTACCAGAAATAACCTCTCACTGACTGAGCGTTGATCCCAAATTTAAACCCGTAAAGAAGAAGAGAAGACCACAATCTGAGGTAAAACATGTTTTCATTAGAGAAGAGGTTACAAAACTTCTTAAAATATGATCCATTAGAGAGATAAAATACCCCGAATGGCTGTCCACTGTAGTAGTGGTACCTAAAAAAGGAAACAAGCTAAGAATGTGCGTAGATTATAAAGACCTAAATAAGGCGTGTCCCAAAGATTCCTTCCCACCGCCTAAAATTGATCATCTGATCGACACTACGGTTGTCCACGAGACCCTCATCTTTATCGATGCCTACTCGGGGTATAATCAAATCCAGATGAACCCCGAGGATAGGGAGAAAACTTCGTTCATAATGAAATATGGTACCTACTACTACAACGTAATTCCCTTCAGGCTAAAAAAATGTGGGAGCAACGTACCAGCGCCTAGTTAATAAAATGTTTGAGCATTAAGTAGGAAAATCAATGGAAGTATATATTAATGACATGCTAGGTAAGTCCCTGCGCGCAGAGGACCATTTAACGCATTTGCAGGAAACTTTCGACATCCTCAGAAATTACAACATGAAGCTCAACCTCGATAAATATGCCTTTGGGGTGGGTTCGGGCCAATTCTTGGGCTTCATGGTATCAAACAGGGAAATTGAGATTAACCCCGACAAAATTAAGGCTATCGAAGAAATCACGATGGTGAACAATGTAAAGGTCGTGCAACGACTAATAGGGCGGATAGCAGCCCTGGGAAGATTTATATCAAGATCATCAGATAAAAGCCATCATTTCTTCTCTTTGCTTAAAAGAAAGAACAACTTCAAATGGACTCCAGAATGCAACATGCCTTAGAGGAGCTTAAACGATCTCTGACTAGCCCACCTTTGTTGCATATGCCAAAGAAGGATGAAACACTCTATCTCTACCTGGCCATGTCTGAAATAGTGGTGAGTGGCATACTGGTTTGCGAGGAGTAAGGTACGCAATTCCCTATTTATTATATAAGTCGGACCCTAAGGGACGCCAAAACCAGGTATCCCCATTTAGAAAAATTAGCTCTCGCGCTAAGAAGCACTTCGCGAAAGCTAAAGCCCCATTTTCAATGCCATCGTATCTGCATTTTGTTGACGTACCCCCTCCGGAGCATGCTCCATAAACTCGAGTTATTAAGCTGATTGGCCAAATGGGCCATCGAACTCAGAGGGTATGATATCGAGTATCAACCTCGAACGACCATCAAGTCCCGAATCCTGGCAGACTTCGTGGCTCATTTCTCGCCTTCTCTTGTACCCGAGGTGGAGAAGGAACTTTTATTAAAATCAGGCACGTCCTCCAGGGTAGGGACCTTATTCATAGACGGTGCCACAAACATAAGAGGCTCCGGGCTCGGTATAGTCCTGAGGCCACCCGTCAGCAGCATGATCGGACAATCTATAAAAACCAAAAAATTAACTAACAATGAAGCCGAGTATGAGGCTATGATTGTAGGTTTAGAATTGGCAAAAAGCTTGGGAGCCGAGACCGTTGAGGCAAGATACGATTCACTCCTGGTAGTAATCCAGGTAAACGGGATCTACGAAGCTCGAGAAGACAGAATGCAAAGCTATCTGGACAAAATCCAAGTCGCACTACGTCATTTCAAAGAATGAACCTTAGTCCATGTACCCCGAGAGCAGAACAGCGAGGCTGATACCCTCACAAATCTGGGATCTTTTGTTGAAGAAGAGGACTTACTCCCAAATGGGTTGTTGTTCAATTATCCAAATTGGTGGTCGATGAGGGTCACGTTGAGATTAATTCCACCAGCCTAACATGGGATTAGAGGAATAAATATATTCATTATTTAAAGGACGGGAAGCTGCCTGCAAACCCAAAAGAGCCAAGGTCCCTGTGAACCAAGGCATCCCGTTTCTCGCTTGACGAAAGCGAGACTCTGTATAGGAGAACTTTATACGGCCCCCTAGAAGTATGTCTAGGGACGGGTGACACAGATTATGTGCTCCAAGAAATTCACGAGGGCACTTGCAAAAATCATTCTGGCACCGACTCCTTAGTCCAAAAGGTTATCAGAGCAGGCTACTATTGGGACAACTTAGAAAAAGGTACCAAAGAATTCTTCTAAAATACGACAAATGCCAGAGATTTGATCCTATGATCCACCAGCACGACGAACAACTACACTCGGTCTTATCACCGTTGCTATTCTTGAAATGGGGGATGGACATCATCGGCCACTATCAACGACACCACATAAAGCTAAATTCACCTTATTTATGACTGACTATTTCTCAAAATGGGTGGAAATGCAGATCTTTGAAAAAATAAGAGAGAAAGAAGTCATCAAGTTCATATGAGATCACGTTATGTGCCGATTCGAAATCCCCTCCGAGATAACATGTGATAATAGAAGACAGTTCATTGGGAGCAAGGTAATGCAGTTTCTTGAAAACCATAAAATCAATAGAATCCTGTCAACGCCTTACCACCCATGTGCAAACGGCCAGGCCAAATCCACGAATAAAACCATCATTCAAAACTTAAAAAAGAAGTTATTTTGAGAAATATCTTCCCACATCCTTCAATCTTGACCTTTGCATCATTTCCCATAGAAAGCATCTCATCGGATCCAATAGGAGCATAAGTAGCAAAATCTTCTTTAACAACACAAACATGGCGAGTGGCTCCATAATCAATCCACCACTCTTTGGGATTGCCCACCAAGTTGCGTTAGGAAAGCATGGCACACAAGTCATCAACATCATCATGCTTTTTAACCATGTTTGCTTAACCCTTCTTCTTGTCTTTCTTTGGGGCACAACACTCCGTAGATTAGTGTCCGGCTTTTCCACTGTAACCCTTCTTGCTTGGGTTGTATTTCGGCCCAGAAGCCTTCTTCCTCTTTTTGTTCTCTTCAACAATATTTTCTCCCATTATTGTTGAGTTTCCACGGCCTCTCTTGTCAGCAGCTTTGTTTTCCTCTTCGATTCTCAACCGAACAATGATATCTTCAAGGGACATCTCCTTGCATTTGTGTTTCAAATAATTTTTGAAGTCCTTCCACAGCGGAGGCAACTTCTCAATCATCGTTGCTACTTGGAATGCTTCATTGATGACAATACCTTCAGAAAAGAGGTCGTGAATAATCACTTGCAATTCCTGGACTTGGGTAATAACAGACTTGCTATCAACCATTTTGTACTACAAAAACTTTACAGCAACGAAAATTTTCAACCCGACATCTTCAGTTTTGTATTTCTTTTCAAGCGTAATCCACAGTTCTTTTGAAGTTTCCACGCCACTATTGACGTTATACAAAGCATTCTCCAGCCCGCTTATAATATAATTCTTGCACAAAAAATCTGATTCCATACCTCAATCACGAGAAAACGTTAAGTTTGTGGAGTTTTATCGGACAACAGATCAAAATCTTCCTTGATGAACTTCTGTAGACTTAGAGTAGTCAAATAGAAGAACATCATTTGCTGGTAGCGCTTGAAATTAATCCCGAAAATTTTTCTGGGTTTCTCCACTGGTTCCAATGCTGCATGTGTTGTTCGGCTCGTTGAGGCATTGGTAGTTACCATCGGAATAGCTTGGTTTTCGTTGTCATTCATCATTTTTTTAAAAGAATGACACAAATATTAAAATCACGTAGATTTTAATCTCCAATAGAGTACAAAATCACAAAGGGTTTACTCTCCAGAAATAGTGAGTATAACAAAAATACAGATACAATATTAAATTCCTTAAGTTTGTCAGTAATCTGTATTTGTAAAATAATTCTAGAAAATATAAATTAACATAAGCAAAAATGAAAAATAGAAACATAATTTTAATCTGAGCCCACTGAATTCACAGTGTTTCCTTAAGGAATTTAATCCCCTCCTAGTACCCATGGTTGTGGATTATTTTCTCCCAAGATAGAACGAATTATACACTGGTGTAATGGTACTTCAAACCCCATTGTTTCAGCAAACACAAAGTTTGGTAGCTAATCACACTTATTGTTACTTTGTTTGATGTTAAAAGTATGTTGAAGGAGGAGAAACTCAGAAAATCGTATGAAAATTTTGAGAGAATAGACTTGTATTTATAGCCAAAGTTGGGCTGAAATCTGAAGAGGTGCAACTCTTTAGAATGGTTGTTTATGCAAAACGGCCATAGCATAAATGCCATAACATAAATGGCTATTTACTCAACAATAAAGAGGAAAGATAAAGAGGGAAAATTGAAGAGGGTAGTTTAATTTTTAGTTGTACAACTAACAAACGGATTGGATTTAATATTATAATATTACTATTCTGTTATTAAAACAAATGTTTAATAACATTCCTGTTAATATTTTACAATTAAAAAATAATTTAGTCCAAAAAATTAATTAATCGATCGATCATTTGACCAAATCCAAGTCCAAATCCGATGCCGAAGCCGAAGCCGAGTCGAGCGAGCGACGATGGCGACGATGTGAGCCTTGCCTTCTTCTCAACTATTTAAGAGCTAGAAGAAGAGCAATTTGCTTATATACCCATAAAAAACCTCTTCCTCTTCTAATATGGGACAATGTCCCTTTGCCAGGGGGACGGGGAGGGGAGGGGGGAACTTAAAATTATACTTAAAAATTTTATTTTCCTTCATTTCCCAGTCACCCTATTTTAAGCCTCATTATTCTTAAAATCCACAACAATCACCCACATGAATGGGGAATGGCTATATCACAAAAATATGCATGGAAACCTATGTGATTTGCAAGCAAGGATTAATTGCATTTGGAAAAGTAGGTTTCCCTTTGAACTTTTCGTTGTGAATTTATGTCGGATTTCGATCATTTGGTAGATTTATTATCTTTGAACCGTGGAACTTTGGTGTATACCTAGACAACCATAAGTCACACAACCAACCCTTAGCCATCTTTGGTTCTCATTGTTGTGTTCGTTTCAGCCATGAATACCGCCTGGTTTCATAAGTGCGTAGAAAACTAGTCTTACAAAGTTCTCCTTGAAGCGGCTAACACTTCACACTTACATAAGTGATTCCTAAACGTGCCATCCCGTAGATACACTATTTGATATACCCCGTATTAAATTTAGAAATTATTAAAAAGCCTTAATACTTTATCCTTGGTAATGAACATTGTCTCATCAAGAGAATGGATCAAAAGTTTAGTTGACAATGTTGAACCGTCATTAATGACTCTTTTTGATCTCCTTGAACCTAGATCTTGATATCTCCTATCTTCTAGGTAGAGTTACCGCCTCTATGACTTGTTCTCGGCCATAGTCCCATTCCTCTTGATGATTTCTCAACTACCTCTCTAGTTAGGCCTTTTGTAAGTGGATCCGACACATTATCACTTGACTTTACATAGTCAATCGTGATAATTCCTCTAGAGAGTAATTGCCTAACGATTTTATGCCTTCATCGTATATGACGAGATTTACAGTTATACATAACGCTCCCAGCCCTTCCAATTGCCGTTTGACTATCGCAATGTATACATATTGGTGCCAGCGGTTTGGGCCAAAATGGAATATCTTCCAAGAAATTCCGGAGCCATTAAGCTTCTTGACAGGCTTTACCCAAGGCTATGAACTCAGCCTTCATTGTAGAGCGGGCAATACAAGTTTGTTTGGACGACTTCCAAGGTACCGCTCCTCCACCAATAGTGAATACATATCCACTTGTGGACTTGGAATCAGTTGATCCGGTTATCCAATTTGCATCACAGTATCCCTCAATGACCGCAAGGTATTTATTTTAGTGCAAAGCAAAGTCCTGGGTATGTACTAAATACCCCAAAACTCATTTCATGTCCACCCAATGAGATTGACCTGGATTGCTCGTATATCGACAACATTTACTTATAGCACAAGTTATATCTGATCGTGTACAATTCATGATGTAAATTAAGCAACCCAAAACACGAGCATAATCCAATTGTGATATGCTTAGGGGTGTGCATTCGATTTTGACCCTTATCGATTATCGATTTGTACATATGCTTATCGTTATCGTTTTAATAAGGTTTCGATTTTTTTGATTTCAATTTATCGATTTTTGGGGCTTATCGATTCGGTTATCGATTACACCAATAAGAAAATTTGCGGGATTCCATGGGAAGTATATCACTATAAACACGTCTAACTAATATGGACCAAAAGAAGCTAAAATAAGACGAATACTGTTTATAACATAAAAATTGTGTCAACAAGCATATGCAATAGAACTAAAGTAAGGGATCAAATGCATGCCACCGACACTCCAACGGTATAAAAAAAATACACCATCACGGCTAATTCTATTTTTCATTAATTTAAACTTCATTCCCCTGAGCTTTAAGTATGATCATTCCTTAAATGTATTAGATAAAATAATAGGGTTAGAAACTTAGGGTAAAGGAAAGGGTATTATTGAATAAAGGTAAAAAAAAATTAAAAAAATTTATTTGTTTAGTATTTCTTATCGGTTTATTGATATATCGATAACCGAAGAGGATAAAATCGAAATCGAAATCGATAACTCGATAAGAAAAATTTTAAAATCAAAAAATCGATAAACCGATATCGATAAACCGATAACAAATAATCGATTCGATTTATCGATAAACCGATTCGAATGCACACCCTTAGGTGTTTGTTCTTTGCTAATGCAAGATTCACGTCAATTGGAGTCTTAGCAACTTTAAAGCCCAAGTGCTTGAATTTTTCAAAGTCTGTTTTAATATAATGAGATTGTGACAATATCAGACCTTGAGAAGTCTTATGGATCTTAATTCCCAGAATTAAATCACCGACTCCTAAGTCTTTCATATCAAACTTTCCAGTTAGCATGCGATTAGTCGCATTTATGTTGGTAATGCCATTAATCATTATCAACATATCATCCACATATAAGCAAACAATGACTATGTTATTTGGAACATTTTTAATGTACACACATTTATCACATTCATTTATTTTAAAACTATTTGACAACATTATTTGGTTAAATTTTGCTTGCCATTGTTTGGGTGCTTCTTTTAGTCTGTAAAGGGACTTAACAAGTCTACATACCTTCTTTTCTTTACCTGGAACCACAAACCCTTCAGGTTGTTCCATGTAGATTTCTTCCTCCAAGTCTCCATTTAAGAAGGCTGTCTTAACATCCATTTGATGAATTTCAAGACCATAAACTGCAGCTAATACTACTAATGTTCATATGGATGTAATTCTTGTAACTAGAGAGTATGTATCAAAATAGTCAAGACTTTCTCGTTGTCTAAATCCTTTGACTTCAAGTCGTGCCTTTGTCAATAGTGCCATCATCTTTCATTTTTGTATTGCTTGAACACGTCTATTGCTTCATCTTTACTATTAAGTAAGTAAACATAGTAATATCTATTACTATCGTCAATAAAAGTTATTAATGCTTCTTTTCATCGCGAGATGGTATTGACTTCATGTCACAAATATCTTCTTGAATTAAAATTAAAGGATTTGAATTCCTTTCAACTGACTTATAAGGATGTTTAACATACTTAGATTCCACACATACTTGGCATTTTGATTTGTCGCATTCAAACTTAGGCAATACTTCTAAATTAATCATTTTCCGCAAGATTTTATAATTGACATGACCCAAACGTATATGCTATAATTTATTTGACTCAAGTATGTAAAACGAAGCTGAAATTTTACTATTATTTTTAACAACCATTACATTCAGCTTGAAAAGGATCTCGGTAAGGTAACCTTTTACTAAAATCATCTCGTTCTTACTTATTATAACCTTATCGAACACAAATACACATTTTAAATCATTCTTAATAAGAAGTCTAGTAGAGACTAAATTCTTCCTAATCTCAGAAACATGAAGGACATTGTTCAAAGTCACCACTTTGCCGAAAGTCATTTTGAGAAATATGTTCCCACATCCTTCAATCCTGGACTTTGCAGCATTTCTCATCGAAAGCATCTCATCGGGTCCAACAGAAGCATAAGAAGCAAAAGCTTCTCTAACAATACAAACATGACGAGTGGCTCCAGAATCAATCCACCACTCTTTAAGATTGCCCATCAAGTTGCATTCGGAAAGCATGACACACAAATCATCAACATCATCATGATTTTCAACCATGTTTGCTTGACCCTTCTTTTTGCTTTTTTTTTTTTGGAGCACGATGCTCCATAGATTTGTGTCCGACGTCTCCACAGTTGTAGAAATTTCCACTGAACCGCTTCTTGCTTGGGTTGTATTTCGGTCCAGAAGCCTTCTTTCTTTTTTTTTGTTCTCTTCAATAATATTTGCTCCCATTATTGTTGAGTTTCCACGGCCTCTCTTGTCAGCAGATTTGTTGTCCTCTTCGATTCTCAATCGAACAATGAGATCTTCAAGGGACATCTCCTTGTGTTTGTGTTTCAAATAATTTCTGAAGTCCTTCGACAATGGAGGCAACTTCTTAATCATCGCTGCAACTTGGAATGTTTCTTTGATAAAAAGACCTTCAGCAAGGATATCGTGAATAATCACTTGCAATTCCTGGACTTGGGTAATAACAAACTTTCTATCTACCATTTTGTAGTCCACAAACTTTGCAGCAACAAATTTTTTCAACTCGGCATCTTCTGTTTTGTATTTCTTTTCAAGCGCAATACACTATTCTTTTGATGTCTCTACGCCGCTGTAGACGTTATTGCCACAGGAACATCTTCCTTGATAAACTTCTGGAGACTTAGAGTAGTCAAGTAGAAGGATTTTTTTCGTTCCAGCCCTTGAAATCAATCCCGAAAATTTTTTCGGGTTTCTCTGTCAGTGCTAATGCTGTGGTTGTTGTTCGGCTCATTGAGTCATTGGTAGTTACCATTGGAACAACTTGGTTTCCGTTGTCATTCGTCTTTTTTGTAAAAGAATGACATAAAAGTTAAAATTACTTAGATTTTAATCTCCAATAGGTTTAACTCTACAGAACTAGTGAGTATAACACAAATACAGAAAAGATATTAAATTGCTTAAGCTTGTGAGTAACCTATATTTGTAAAATAATTCTAGAAAATATAGATTAACATAGACAGAAATGAAAAACAGAAACAAAATTTTAATTCGAGCCCACTGAATTCACAGTGTTTCCTTAAGGAATTTAATCCCCTCTTAGTACCCAATGTAGTGGATTATTTTCTCTCAGGATAGAACGAATTACACACTGGTGTAGTGGTACTTCAAACCCCAGCGTTTCAGGAAACACAAAGTTCGATAGCTAATCACACTTACTGTTGCTTTGTTTGATGTTAAAAGTATGCAGAAGCAGGAGGAGAAACTCAGAAAATCGTATGGAAATTCTGAAATAATAGACTTGTATTTTTAGCCAAAGTTGGGGCTGAAATCTGAAGAGGTGCAACTCTTCAGAATGATTGTTTATATAAAACGGTAGCATAAATGATATTACATAAATGACTATTTACTCTACAATAAAGAGGAAAATAAAGAGCGAAAATTGAAGAGGGTAGTTTAATTTTCAGTTACACAAATAAATTTGGTCCAAAAAAATTAATCGATCATTTGACCAAATCCAAATCCAAATCTGAATCCGAAGCCGAGCTAAGCGGGTGACGACGATGACGGCGCGAGACTTGCCTTCTTCTCAACTCTCTAAGAGTTAGAAGAAGAGCAATTGCTTATATACCCATAAAAAATATCTTCCTCTTCCAATATGGGACAATGTCCCTTTGCCAAGGGGGAGTGGGGGAGGGGGAACTTAAAATTTCACTTAAAATTTTTATTTCTCCCCATTTCCTATTCACCCTATTTTAAGCCTCATTATTCTTAAAATCCCCAACATGGAGCACACGAAGAAGTTTGAAAAAGAAGAAAAAAATTCATATATGTATGGACCAAATATAAAATATCCAGTAAAGGGAACAAAAAATACATGTTAAAAAACAACTTCATAGGCAGAAAGAATTCAAGATTACAGGAGAAAACAGAATAATAATTTTACTGCTAAGTTCATCCTCGAAGAATCCATTAATTCTAAAAACAAACTTACACAATTAGAAACCGAGAAGAATAGTATATCACAAACATGCATCTATATATCTATTTTCAAATATCAAATGAGATACAACTACTAAATACATATATAAAATCCAACAAGAAACAAACCCAAAATATAGAAGGAGAAACTAACAAATACCTATCAAAATCCGATTACCAAGGTGTAATAGTTCACCAAACAAAGAAAAAATTGAGAAAATGTCATAGATATACATACAACATATGCGATAGAGAAGCTGAAAGCAAAACGGAGAAATTTGAATAAAAAACCATAAGCGAAAGCGACAAATGTTACGAGCAAAAATTGGAAGAGGATTCATGTCATCGGAAGTAGAAGGTCTATATTATTTTTTAATAGCAAATTAATTGATGAGAAATTATCTTTCCAGGTCGGAGAAGAGTATCCTGCACTCTTTTATATTTCCATATAAAAGCTGATATTTTCTCGAAATTCCCTTGTGTAACTCATAAGAAGAATCATAAACCATATCTATATTGTGCGAATACTATGAAGAAAGTGAATGCAAGAAGCCATACATCTTTCTCATTTTATCATCATCATCCAAGGAGTCATGTAGACTTTATCGCTTGATTTTAGCTCTAGTTTTTTCATTTATACTTGGTTATACGGTGCACATATAGGTTTCGCGGCCGCAAAGTGTATCAGAAAATCATCTTCACTAGAAACCCTTTTGCATTTGTACGATAACTATGCAATCCGCATAAGAGTTGTGCGACTGCAAAATGAACCGTGTTTACTGTAAAAATGGTAATAACAATTAAATTTATTGATGAGACTCTAAAAATACGTGATCTATTTTTATTCCAATTGTGGAGCAATTGATGCTATGTGAGTGAAGTTTAAGGATGAGATGCAAGCCAAAATGGAGTTGTAATCGAACCGACATATCGCCATTTAGGGCCTCGAGCTAAACGATTTAAGGCCTCGGGGTCCATTCCCGAGCTTGGGCTCGAGCTATCAGGGGCAGTCGGGGAAGGGCTAACAGAAGCTAAAATATTAAAGGATGCTCTTTATGACTAATGATAAGCAACAAATGAAGAACAAATATGAAGATAACAAAATAGAGCAACAATATCGCGAGAGTGTATTAGAGAGAAAAAGAGAGAGAGAGAGTTATCATATTTTCATGTAGAGTAGTTGGAGCAACATCAGTTCCCTACAAAATAGTAAGAACCCCCCTTATATAGAAGGGGGAAGCTTATATGGTAAGGCATATATCAATTGTAAAGGTGTGAAGATAGGACGACTAGATGCGATACCCCAGTTAGGGTTCAAAGTAGCCTGGCAAGGCTTTGTCAGACTTAGCCCCGTCTTGGGGACTCCCCATTTTTACTCTAGTCTCGACCGATATTCTCTTCAGATCGGGTGCTAACGAGCTCCAAAGAAGAAGACTCGAGCACATATTTGTAGCCTTGAGGCTTTGAGGTGATCATTCGAAATGCCTCGATGACGGGTTATTGGTCCCTCCGATTTTGCCGTATACAGATAGTCCCTGCATTTCATTGAGTAAAGGTGATAAGAAACGATATTGATATTCTTCCTCCTTAAGTGTTTTTTAATCAACATCGGTCGCAAGATGCCAAGTTGCGATACGTACGTAGCCCCTAAAATTCTCCGCATTGATTATGGCAGTTGGTCGTCTCTTGGACTTTAATGCTCACGCAGAGCTTCTATAAATACTCCCCTTCTCCCCTTCTTATTTTCCTTAAATCATTTGCACTTCCAAACCAAGAAAAGGTCCGCTCTTCCCTTGTTTTTGCAACTATTTTTCTCCTTTCGGATTCTTCTAATAATGGCGAAAACTTCCACCTCTGCCTCTCAGGAGATCGCTGTTTCATCATCTTCGCTTTTATCTCAAGGTGAAGTGGCAACACCTCCCCGTGCTGAGGATTGTGTCCCCAAACCTTTAGTGATGACTTTTGATTTCTAGATCGAAAGACCTTCCGCAAAGCCAGAGCGTTGTGAACCCATGATTCAATATATCAGCTTGATAACGGACGTTAGAAGGGTAAAAACTAACTGCCGTTGGGGGATACCGTGCTTGTGGAGGTCCCTGCTCGGGAAGAAGATATTATAGCATATAAGGCTATCTTTCTGAGTGTGTACACCTATCTATTCACCTTAGGGCTGGTGGGGCCATCCTCGCCTCTGATCGACCACGTGATTCTTGATTTTTGCTGGCGGTATCAAGTAACCCTCGATCAAATTCATCCTTCATTCTGGCGCGTGGTTTATATGATCAGGCATTACACAAACATGGTCGGGGAGATGCCCTTCACCCTCAACCACCTGATCAGGATGTATAGCCCTCGTCTTCTCTGTGGGGGTCTAATCAAGCTTCACTGTCTAGCCCTGAGGTCTCTCTTCGCCTGTACCGACGAGCTTAATAAGATCCTTTGCCGACTATTCCGAGGATGCGGTATGGTCCTTCCTAGTTCTGTCCTAGATTTCCTTCATTAGGATTTCATGTGTTGAGAGTGACTTTCCTCACGACCAAGTCTCTAACTCCGAAATACCGGAGGTTCGTTCGTTTGCTATAATACCTTTTGATTCTCTTTTTCTGGGCAGCCATTCGGATTAGCAAAGCTTCTCATTTTTCATCCAGTAGTTCAAGGGCCATGGTCATGGCTTCATTGTTCGAGCTCTTGGTAGCGTGTTGGAATCTGGCTCTCAGCTCCCCAACTTCCACTGGTATCAACGCTTTGGTGCCATACACTAATGAGAAAGGTGTTTCCCCTGTGCTTGACTTTGAAGTCGTTTGGTATGCCCATAGTACTTCAGGCAATGTTTCTCTCCACTTTCCCTTGGTGTTCTCCAGCAGACATTTATGTTATAGCCATGTTGCATAAGCAGACATTCTGAAGAGTTGCACCTCTTCAGATTTCAGCCCAACTTTGGCTATAAATACAAGCCTATTCTCTCAGAATTTCCATAAGCTTTTCTGAGTTTCTCCTCCTTCTTTTGCATACTTTTAACATCAAACAAAGCAATAGTAAGTGTAATTAGCTACCGAACTTTGTGTTTGCTGAAACACTAGGGTTTGAAGTACCACTACACCAATGTGTAATTCGTTCTATCCTGGGAGGAAATAATCCACAACCTTGGGTACTAGGAGGAGATTAAATTCCTTAAGGAAACATTGTGAATTCAGTAGGCTCAGATTAAAATTCTATTTTTATTTTTCATTTCTGTATATGTTAATTTATGTTTTTCAGAATTATTTTACAAATACAAGTTACTAACACTCCACACGTGAATGGGATTATTGTTCAAAAGAAGTAATGTAGCATAGAAGAACATTGGTGTAGTTAAGGTGTTTGACGATATTACTGAAATAATTGAATAATTTTAATCCTTTTCTATTTCCATAGGGTATTCTGCAATATACACCTCCGTCATTCATTAAGCCATAAGGTACATTAATTACTACAATATTAGTAAACAATATATTATGTGTTGTGTGTATGTGTCAGTCATGTTAAAAAATTATTCTTTTTCTGCTTGAATTTTATTAATAATCAAATAAATATTTAATTCAACCATGTTTTTCCTTAATCCATCCTTAACTCAAGTCAACTTAATTGCTTGCCTTTAAAATACAGGTGTTAATGCCAAGATTTAATGGTTGTGTTTGACTTTTTTATCAACATATAACAGAAATCCCTAAATTAGTTGGGACGGAGAAGGGCTATAGGGGTAAATTAGTTAGGATGGAAAAGGGCTATAGGGGTTTTCTTCATGGTTGACGATATTAAATCATAAATTTAAAGGTTTGCATAAGATTATTAAGGATGTGCCCGAAGATAAGGTTGGCAAAGTCATCGTTTTTTATTGTAGCAGTATCTTAGTGTTATTTTATTATTGCTGCATGGGGAGACTTATTAAAGCTAAATCTCTAAATGGTTCTAGCACAGATGTATATATGTCTAGCAAAAAGATAATAGAGATTAACCCACACAATGCCATCATGCATAAGCTTGGGCAATTTTACCGACAGATATGGTTATCTTTACTGATGTAGACAACAATGATAAGTATCATGAAAAGCTATGATATCGCTATCAAGGGTTTTTCTTGTTGCTATTTGAGACTACTTTTCTCACCTTAGCATTCAGCTTTAATTGTCCAACGCCTACGTGACTAGAATTAAATGAATCTGAAATTTGGCTGAGTTTTTTTAAGGATCTAGAGATGCTGATAGTGGTTCTTTTAATTTTTGTTCTCACGTTTAGCACATCGTGAAGTGACTCAAACATGTCTGATAATTTAATATTTGTGCCTTTTGAAAAAAATAATGTATCTTTGCCAAAACAACAAATAAGGTTCTTTAGGAAGAAGTGAAAAGGAAATATCAGGAGAAAAATATGCAGAATTATTGGTGTATTTATTAGTTGGTAAGTCCAAACTCTACATTTAGATACGAGAGTTTAGAATGCAATGATCAAGGATTTTTTTTCAACCTTGAATGCTTATTTTGTTGTCACTGTCACACCTCCTTTTGGCGCTACCGCACCCCGCGAAGGGTGTGGTAAAGGGAGTTTTTCCAATTAAAGGACAATCGAAACGGGATTCGTTTTTTAAGAGATTCAGAGTCGCCACTTGGGAGATTAATGGTGTCCCAAGTCACCTGTTGAATCCCGAATCGAGGAAAGGATTGACTCTATATTACAGTATGCGCACCAGAAATTCGGATAAGGAATTCTGTTAATCCGGGAGAAGGTGTTAGGCATTCCCGAGTTCCATGGTTCTAGCACGGTCACTCAACTGTCATATTTGGCTTAATTATCTGATTTATAACATGCTTTAACTTATGTGCAAATTCTAACCTTTAACCGCTTTTAATATTATTATTATTATTTTAACAGAGAATTACAACGTTGTAAAAATATATCTCGAACCGCGTCACATCAATGTACCCGTGGTTATCGACACATTTCAACTCCGTTGAGATTTGGATTTTGGTCACATAAATGTGCACCCGAATTTAAGAAAGTAATTTATTAAAGGCGTGCCTAGAGCGACTAGCGTATCATTATTTTTGGGTAAGCCCGTGAAATTTTGCTAAACGGCCCGTCCCGAAGTCTAAGTAAAAACGCATATAAAGGGTCCCGCAGTTTATGTATTTTTGTTTGTTGAGGCTCGTCTCATTCATTATTTTTAAAAGAATTACAACGTCATGGAAATGCATCTCGAACTACATCACAATCAATGTACCCGTGATTATCGACACATTTCGACTTCGTTGAGATTTGGATTTGGATCACATAAATGTGCACCCGAGTTTAAGAAGGTAAGGTTATTTAAAGTACGTGCCTAAAGTGACTAACGCGTTGTTATTTTTTGGGAAAAGGCCGTGAAATTTACTAAGCGGCCGATCCCGAATTCTAAGCATTTTTAGTATATACATTTATGAGGGCCCCGCAGTTTGTGCACGTTATTTGGCGAGACTCGTCTCATTTTTATTTTAAAGGTCCAACCTCTACGGATGTTCATAATTATTTTACTAAACTACCTTGAGATTGGCGTGGAAGATCAAAAATTAGCAACGTACTCTACGTCAGACTAACTTAAAATACCTTTTGTAAATATCTTGTATACTTTTACACATTTAAAACTAATATTTATTTTATTGCTCAAGAGATTCCTTTTATACAAAATGGTCAAGTATCCAGCAAACGTGAAAAGCAAATACCATCTACTGTTACATCATTTGTGATTACCATATACTATTAATAAACAAATAGAAGTATGCTACTGTAGCAATCAAAACGAAACCAAAATCTCAAAGCCGATGAACATAATAAGATGAAAATTAACATCCGCAATATTCACAACAAAACAGTAGGATCCAAATGACATTTAAAACTAAACAAAACAAATGGCAACAAACATGTGCTGGAAAGATCATTTATTCAAAGTGACACCAAAAAGATAATGACAAGAGAAGAAGGCAGAACCTCTTGTCAGCTGGACCGGACCTTGACGGATAAACTCGGACCTCGCCTATGATGGACAGTGGAAAATTTGCTGGACCGACGGAAGGTACAGATGAGGACGGGACTGCTGAAAATGTTGGAGAAGGCCGACGGGGAGGGTTCTCTACTGCTCGCTACTGCTATAGGGGTGATGTTTGGCGGAGCTGGAGGTGGACTGGTGGACTGAGATGGTCGGCTGGTCGACGACGCAGCAGCTGGAGTGGCGGACTGTTACGGCTGCGGGAGATGGTGGTTCGTTGATGGCGGACTGGTTTTTCAAATGGTTTCGAGCTTCATGTGGTGTGGCGAAGTTGATGGCGAACTGGTTTTTCAAATGATTTTGAGCCTCATGTGGCGACGTTGATGGAGGCTTTCTGGTGGTGTTCATGGAGCTCTACGGCAAGCTTTCATGGATGTTTTTGGTTGAAGAAGAAAACAACCATGGGCTCCATCGTATGGCTGAGGAAGGAGCTCGGCGGACCTGGGTGGTCGCTGGAACGAGCTGGTGGATGTTTGGCGTGAGGCTGGCGGCGTGGACTGGTGTGGTTGTACGTGAGGCTGGTCGTTTTCCGGCGTGTCGGCGGATGGAAAAGGGTTAGGGTTTTGTTAGTGTTTTTGGGAAGAAGATGAATAGTGGCCTAAATCTTCAAAATGTCTAAGTCCAAAATTTTACCCCTGTTCAAAATCTGTTCTATCATCCGTCCGTTTCATCCCCCTCCCATATGTAGTGTGTTTTATTGTTTAAAAATAAATCTCAAGACCAAAATGATGGGGCTCACGTGGGGTTGTGGCCCAAGGGGTCTTGTGTTGCGTGTATGTCCCCCACGTGTGTCCCTCACGCGTGGTGGGCTCAAATTATTATGGGCTAGGTCCGAAAATTAGGTTTAAAAATGGGTCGTTTGAACCCGAATATTATTCTTTGCCCGGAACCGAGAATAAAAATACGATATTATTTAATTAATCCTACATAAGCAAAATAACTATAAAAATAAGACTGACAATTAAAATAAAATTATTTTTATATTTTTTCAAGATTACAATAACTACAAAACATTAATAAAATTATTTTTTGTAATTTTTGTTTTTATATAAAGATAAAATACTATTTTTGTATTTTTTAAAATATTAAAATGGCCACAAAATATTAATAAAACTATTTTTTTGTAATTTCTGAAATTATATAAAGATTAAATATAAGGTGCTATTTTTGTATTTTTCAAGTTTATGAGAAATACATAAACTAAAATTTATATATCTTTTTTTTTGTATTTTTTATTTTTGTGATGAAAATAAAGTAAAAGAGTCAAAATTAGCTGAAATAGCTATATTAGACCTAAATTAGATATTTACGCTAAAAATATGAAAATTCTTGGGAAGGGTCAAAAATCACATATCTACAGTCATAAATTAGGTAGGTTGTGCTTCCTTTATCTTCGTATCTATTGTTGCGCTTATATCACCAGATATTTAAGTTGATACCTGATATTTGCTAGCATGAATAGAAATGTTTAAGATGTATTGTTAGGCCCGTGTTGGTCACGGGCCATACAAATCTAGTAACAAAAATAGTTGAAATATTACAAGTCTAAAGCCAAAATCATAAAAAAATGTGTCGAAATACAATAATACCCCAGAACTAGTAATACAGTGTCATGAGCTCTAAATAAAAGTACAAATTTTGGAAACAAATAGTAATAATGTCCGAATGGAAATAACAGTACTAAAACGGAGAAAAGAGAAGCCAAGACTACGGTCGAGATGCAACTCTACCTCGTCTCTCTAAAGTGCTCACAGCAACACCTCACGGCTAGCCAAACTCAGTCCAACACCTGGATCTGCACAATTAAGTTGTGAGTGTTGTATGAGTACAACCGACCCTATGTACTTTGCAAGTATCATAACCAACCTTGGTGAGGTAATAGAAGCAAAAATTATTAGTGATACTCAATATTCACCTGTACAGTTCATAAATCTAACTAGTACAGAAAAATAATATGATTAAGTCAGGACCACAGATAAAACCACCTTGGCGTATGTCGACGCCCCCCTTTTTCCTCGCGGAATCGGGTGCACGACATTTGGGAAGACAACTCTATTCCCGTTTGGGAATTGGGTTTTGGATTTTGGAGAGTCGCCACCTAATGATTATAGTGCATTAGGACACTTTAAGAAAAATCAAAGATGAAAACCAGAGTTGGTAAGGGCTTGAAATTATCCCGAGGGGAAGGTGTTAGGCACTCCTCAAGATCCACTGTCACGACCCTAATTCACCAATCGTAAACACGTCATGATGGCACCTAGTCACAACGATTAGGTAAGCTTGACAGTGCGGAAGTAACAACCAATACGGAAATATTTAAGTCAAAAGTTAAATAACTTCAGGAAGTATACAACTTGCCACTTGGCACATACACTTTGACTCTACAAATTCTGAAACAGAAATCCCAAAACCCGGAATCTCACGGGAACCACAGGCTAATAGAAAGTAATACACTGCTCTAACTCCGGAATTTCTATACAACCGAAAGAGAGGAAAATCATATACTACAGCCGGAATAAGATAGAGAATCCTGGTCTGCGGACATGACAGATATACCTCAAGTCTCCGAATGTATCGCCTGGATCACTGATAATGTGTCGGACCGTAAGTACCTGGATCTGCATATGAAAAACATGCGCGGAAGAGGCATGAGTACACCACAACGATACTCAGTAAGTGCCAAGCCTAACCTCGGTTGGGTAGTGACGAGGAAGGTCAGGGCCCTACTGAGAAAAATATAATAATCAGTATGATAATGAGGAGACAATATGAGTATAATCACAGCAGAAATCCAACAAGAAAATAAGTAAAACAGTAACAGAGAACAAACACAGCCTATGAATAGAAATACAAGCCACAACCGGATATTTATCATCGGGGATCTCCTGGTATCCCGAGAATCTCTTTGTATCCTCAGTAAATCGTTCGGGGGTCTCTTGGTATCCCGAGGATCTCCTGGTATCCTCAATAATAATTCTAGGATCTCTTGGTATCCTCAATAATAATTCTAGGATCTCTTGGTATCCTCAATAATAATTCTAGGATCTCTTGGTATCCTCAATTATAATTCGGGGATCTCTTGGTATCCCGAGGATCTCCTGGTATCCTTAATAATAATGCTAGGATCTCTTTGTATCCTCAATAAATAATCATTTTTGTGCCAGGGATCTCTTGGTATCCCGCACTCTCAGTCTTAGAACATAACATGTGCAGGGGGATCTCCCGGGAATCTAACCCGTAGTCCCAAATATAAATATGTAGGGGAATCTCTCGGGAATCTAACCCGTAGTCCCAAATATAAATATGTAGGGGGATCTCCCGGGAATCGAACCCGTAGTCCCAAATATAAATGTGCAGGGGGATCTCCCGGGAATCAAACCCGTAGTCCCAAAGTAAACAAACAAGGGGGGAACTCCCGGAGTACCGCATCCGGTCCCAATGTAAATGCACAACCAACATCAGAGAAATACTCAGAAATTTAAGTACAACAATACAAGGAATCAAAGAATACTTGCCTAACATGCTCCACGTAATCACAGTTAAGACAATTTAAATATTTAGGCAGTTTGGATCAATTAAACATGCTCTTCTATGCTAGCACAGACTGTAAAAGCAAGTAAAGTAAGGCAAATATGAAAGAG
>MU683682.1:13228-47845 GCA_026770625.1 Nicotiana glauca
AATACTAAAAGTCATAATCAACAATGAAAAAAAATAGGAAGAGGAAGGAAAAACTTGTTGAAGAATTCCCGCCTTGCTCTCAATGTGTTCTTGCCTCCTTAGGTCTAATTTTTGTCAAAAATATGTCTCCTCTCCCAAAAATAACGTTTTTCCATGTATATATACCAATTAGGGTCGGGCCCAAATAATTATACCTTCTCCTAGGCAAAAAAGGACAATATTTCACGCCTGGACCGCGGCAAACCGCGGCCAACTGCGGAAGGCACTGCCTCAAACCGCGGCGCGGACTGCGGTGCCAACCGCGGTGCACTTTCTACTGCATTTTGCACCCCGTTCCGCTTAGAATTTGGAAAAACGTAAAACATAAAAGTTGTAGCTCGTTGAGTTAGCTTTCCAACAATATATTATAGAGCCCAAATGAAGGTCTGATAAAAAAGTTATGTCTATTTTACTAGACAGTGCGCAATATGCTTCCTCGAGTCTTCGTTCGTACTTAATTATCAAATTTGACCTCCGAACACGATCCTGGCTTAATTCCTTGAGCTTTTACTTAGAATTCAAAGCTTCAAATCACTTAAATTCATTCCATAACATTTATATAGCTCGGAATCACACCTACAAGGCATAAAACACACAATTAGTGCAAAACACTAGCGATTAAAGCACGAACTCAACTAAAGTGCAGTAAATTAGAGCGTAATAATCAACTAAAATACGTAATTATAGCCTATCATCAGAGCCTTAGCACTGACACTCGTCACAAGACCCCAAATTAGAAAGACAATCCTCCCCAGCCGTCTGCTAGGTCTTCAAAATATAAAAATCCCCAATAGGATATAATCCGACGAACATCGCCACTCAACTCGTGGCATTTCCCGGCATAGCCAACCGCGTCATCTTATCGCAATAGTCCATAATAACACAACACGGAAACAACTAGTTTGAACCCAATATCATATCCAAAATCAAACATACCAAGCAAAGAAAGATCCACTCGGTCCTCCGAATCCCGGTAGTTGCTAAACAGTGCTGATGCACACGATCTACGTCCACAACGTAGCCTGGATAAGAGAACTTCCAGTCTCCAATTCCATGTAGCACACAAATCACCATACCTGACCCCAAATTCCGCCATTCGAATACATATCACACCTCAGGTACCCAGTCATTCCACGAAAGATATTCTAAAATCCCCATGTGCCATACAAGCAACTCGAATATCAGCAGTCGATCCAGCCTGAAAGTGTCGCAATACTACTGAAGTCCCATCAACTTAATCATATTGCTCTTTTTCTGAAACCTATACTCTCGTCAAATCACTTCCAAATAACAATACCATTTCCTTAATCATCTGAGTCTACCCGCTGCCTAAGAGTGTTATGAACTTCCTTTTAGAACTGAACTGAAACCTCATACATGCAAATCTCGATCCTCCACAACATACTGCATATACCCTACCATCCAAGGATAACAGGAAAACTTTTATCTCCCTTCCAAGCCACAGACATCTACGCACTCAAGTAGTCAAGAACTTCCATTGATCCCATCTAGAAGAAAAATCATTACACATCCCATGCCTCTCATATTCATAGAAAATGCACCTCTCCAACCACGGTAGAAATCAACAAGAACTCTCTAAATTTAGTTTACACAAATTAAACTGCCAGGACTGAATCCTTCTAACTAAACCAAGCTAAGCAAGCCATCAAAACCCATGAGCATTGCTGTAAATAACCTGTAAGATCCCATTACCTCGAAGACACATAAAGAATTGATCATATCCTTACCATACTGATTCGGTCTACTATCAAGCTACTCCATCTATCTAAATTTCCTTCTGATTCATTTTCAACTTGATGCTCCCTCTTGCTGTAGCACCACAATGCCTCAAACCAGGCTTACCACACGAGACCCAAGCATAAGACCACACTGTCTAAGACCCATAAGCCGATGAATACTCTCTCAAATATCCCCAGAAACACCACATTCCAGAATACTTTACTCTAAAGAATTTCCTGTGAATCTAAATTCGTTACCTTTACTTTCCAGATATTGATACATAGGATCCCATAATTAACATAAAAATACCACAAGTCTTGACCTTTTTCCAATGAAAACACAGTCTCTAACCACATACACAACCTTAAGATACCCGATTATTTCCTTTAGAATCTTGAACACATTAGAACCATTCTCGAAAGTCATTCTCTCTTATTCAAACTACAAATTACCTGACCTAACGAACAGAACCACCCATGCCTCATTGGCACTCCAATACCGCAAAATGAAATCATCATCCCAATACAACCAAGCAACTTCCTGCTCTATACGCCGAGCATTTTTTACCAACAACACTCTAGACATTCCGTGATTCTCATACCCTATGAAGCATAATATAACCTTTGTCAAAATTTTCCTTTACTCTAGCCATAGCTAACTCACTCGTACGCCCCAAACTGGAACCAACATAGCACCTAACCGTGCAATCAACTGCTCACAGCAGACTCCCCCACTTGGCTCGAAGCCATGTATCGAGATACACTCAATAACTCATAGCACCTTTTACTTTATTGATGCCACAATACCATAGTGAGATTAAACTCAAATCTTTTATAAGTTTGTGAAAACATAGATCATCCAATGCTGTAATCTTCTGCAAATCTCGCATTCATCCCCGCAACAGTTGAGTCCACTCTTTTAAGCGACCTAAAATTTCAAATTTCAACATGTACCCTTCAATTACACATGAGATCTTCTAACATACACATAAGGATCATACCACTTCAGAACACACCGCAGGAGATAACCGACCTATTTTGCCTCGCTATAACATTTTTGTATACCTTCCACCGTCATACACATTACATAGCCACTTAGTCTTCCTGAATCCGACTCATACCGCAACATGAAATTTACCTCACTCCCAACTAGGAGACATGAAAAGATTATTCACGCGCCCATAACTCGGAGCTACACATCTAATCACAATGGAAATCATACACTTAATAATTCATCTATCATCCCGTAGACCTTCCTCATCATTTCCAAGTCACATAGATATATCTCGCAGTACTAATACACTCTTCACATAGCTACCTAACCATCACTTCCAGTAATAGGGACACTGCCGAACATATAAGTTCAAAACACTTACTCACACAATCAGCACCTCAGTGCTCAAGCCATAGGCAAAGATCCGGCCTCAAGTCCTCCGGACTAGCCCAACATCAAACCCACAGAGATCACATCTCGCCCCTTGATTGGGGAATAACAAGCCATCAAGGCACATTTGATATTGAGCACTCATGTGCGCATACAAACGCGTGGAAGGAATTTCAAGAGTTTTTTTCCAAGCTGAATCAAGGACGCACGATAAGAATTCAAGAATGTGAAGTTTTCCTAAAGGTTATGTAGCCTCTCGAGGATAAATATAGACGTCTCCATACTGATCTGCGAGACTCTACTAAACCTGCTAATGACTCGTGAGCAGAGGCGGATCCAGGATTTCAGCAGGATGGGTGCACCATTATCTGACCCAGCGTGTGATTTAGTTTTCTAAAACTTACCTTGGAGAACTATCAATAATAACATCATTATTTATAGTTACAAGTGTTAAACTCAATATTTAATTCAAGGATATATCAAAGGGTGAACCAAAAAAGAGAAGAATGTATGGGGGAAAAAAATACAGGGCATGGGATTTGACAGAACAGAAAAGAACGAAAAAGAGAAATAGAAATAAAAAATGGCTTAGAGATGGAAGATAGAAGAGTGGATTCGAACACTAGGTATATGGGTCAATGGTGCACAAAGCTACCACTGCAACAAATACTCTTTTGACCATGGGTTCCCACGTGAAAAATTAAGTACTTTATCAGAAAAATATCTCTGTGATACAAGGGGAGCATGGGTGCACGTGCCCCATGCCCTTCCACGTGAATCCGCCTCTGCTCGTGAGACCCAGGCTCTGATACCAACTTGTCATGACCCAAACCCCGCACTGGTCGTGATGGCGCCTCTCGTGAAGACGAGGCCAGCCAACTAACCCAACTCGTCTTTTCAAAAATAGTTAAATATAAATAAACAGCTTAAATATGACTTAATAGTATTAATTAGCGGAAATACAACCCAACACAGCCCTAATGGGGGTGTCACAAGTCACGAGCATCTATCATAATGTAAATCCACTACAAGGTCTAAAATATACAAAATTGGAATAATGAACAAAAGAGAGAAACATGGTGCTGCGAACGCTGGCAGTCACCTCCTTAACTCATATAACTCTGCCTCTGATCGGCCAAAACCCACTACCGGGTGAATAGATACCTGCATCTGCACACGAAGTGCAGGGAGTAAAGTGAGTACACCAACTCAGTGAGTAATAAAGGTAAATAACAACTGAGTAGTAGGAAATCACGTAAAGCAACCAATATGCTGTATAGAAGCAGGGTACAATCCTTTGAGAAAAACAGTAAAGTTGTGAAATCTTTAGAAATATCTTGGATAAGTTTAAATCTCTTTTGAAAATGATCTTTTCAACAGTTACTAAATGATTTCAAAATAGTTAGTGCGATTAACACAGAAAACCCGCCCCTCGGGCACAAATACCACAGTATAACAGGTAAAAAGGAAAGTAAATATGCAAGATGAGCACATAAAAAGTTCGACCCTCTGGCAATATCTCAAAACAGTACCAGCCCCTCAGGCTCACTCTCAGAACACTCTCAGCCCCTTGGGCTCTCTCTCTCAGATCACTCTCAGAATAGTATCATATAGTAACCGCTGCGGCGCGCAGCCCGATCCACATCTCGCTGCGGCATGCAGCCCGATCCATATATCATCGACGACGCTCGCTGGGGGTGTGCAGACTCCGGGAGGGTCCCCTTACGGTCCAAGCACAATATCAAGCCACCTTGTGGCATCATCACTCGGCACTCAGCCTCATCATCACTCGGCACTAGGCCTCACATCACTCGGCACTCGGCACTCGGCCTCACATCACTCAAGCCACCTCATGGCATATAAAGTATCTCAGGCCCTCGGCCTCATATCACTCAGCATATCCTCACATATGGCCCTCGGCCTCACTCAGTCCAAAAATCATCACAAGCCCCTCGAACATTTGTAAAATAGTACTTCTCAGCCCAAAATATCATTTAAGTTCAAATCAGAGTAAAATCTGGCTGAGTTTGTAAAACAGTAGATATCAATAGGACTAAGTTCAAATAATACTTCAAAGCAGTAAGGAAACAGTGATAAAATCCTCGAAGGGTTCAAATAATTGGCATGAATCCAAATATGGCAATCAACCCAAATCATGATGATAAAAAATAAGTTTTAGTCAAATACGCGATAAAATCATCAACCGGGACGAACCAAGTCACAATCCCCAATGGTGCTCTACCCCACGCTCGCTATCCGATGTGCAAGTCACCTCAATATAGCATTACGGTGTGCAATCCGGGGTTTCAAACCCTCAAGCTATCATTTACAATCATTACTCACCTCGAACAGGCGAAAACTCTAGCTCGCGATGCCTTTGCCCCTCAAATTGGTCTCCACACGCGTCGAATCTATCCAAAATCAGAGCGAATACATCACAGCATGCTAAGGGGACAATACCCAATCGAAAACAATCGAAAAATATCAAGAATCTCGAAATTAGCAAAACCCGAGCCCCGGGCCCACTTCTCAAATCTCAAAAAAATTCACATTAATAGATTCCTTATCTTCTCACAAGTTCATACATACCAAGAACTCTCAAATTCGAGCTCAAATGACCCATCAAATCCCAATTTGAAATATCAAAAACTCAAGCCCTAGTTCTTTAATTTTAAGCTTAATTTCCATGATTTTCAAGGTTAATTTCACATAATAATCGTGTTTTAAGATCATAGAACTCACCTCCAATCAATCCCAGTCAAAACCCTCTTCAATTTCCGTCCAAACGCTCTCAAGGATGCTAAAAAATGGTGGAAAAATAACTTAGCTCGCGGAACAAAAAAATGGAATTTAAAACCCTTCTGCCCAGCACATTACCGCATCTGCGGTGCACTTTCCGCTTCTGCGATATCCACTTATATGGAGTTTCATTTAATGCCCAGGACCGCTTCTACGGTCAATATCCGCATCTGCGGACTCTGCTCTCGCGGAAAACCATCCGCTTCTGCGGAAATTCCCACATGTCAAAAAATCCGCATGTGCGGTCCCAATTTCGCAGATGGAGAAATACCAGAACCAACAATCTCATCAATAACACAAGTCCAAAATTCATCCCGATAGCCATCCGAAATCACCCCGAGGCCCCCAGGACCTCAACCAAAAGTGTCAACCCATCCTAAAACATCATCCAAACTTGCTCCAATCATCAAAACACCTCAAACAACACCAAAATCCTCAAATTACATAGGATTCAAGCCTAGGTTCTTCTAAAACTTCTGAAACACGCATTCGATCAAAACCCAACCAAACGATGTCCGAATGACCTGAAACTTTACACACATCCCAAATCATTTAACAAAGCTACAACAACTCTCGGGATTCCATTCCGACCCTCGGATCAAAATCTCACCTATCAACCGGAATTCGCCAAAATACTAAATTCGCCAATTCAAGCCTGATTCTACACTGGACCTCCAAAATCACTTCCGATCACACTCCTAAGTCACAAATCATCTAACGAAGCTAACCAAATCATAAAAACTCTGATCCGATCTCATATACAGATAAGTCAACTCTCGGTCAAACCTTTCAAATTCAAAGCTTTCAACTGAAACTGTTCTTTCAAATTCATTCCAAATCTTCCTGAAAACCAAAACCGATGATCTACATTAGTCATAATACATAACACGAGGCAAGTCATGCCTGAGAACTGGCGATCAAAGGGCAAAAGTTCAAAATGACCGGTTGGGTCGTTACACCAGCATGCCATAAAGTTTGATAATCTCACGAATATAAACTTGAGCCAGCTGCTCTGAAGAATAAGTAGTCACCACTGGAATGAAATTAGCCGATTTGGTCAACCTATCCATAATCACTCATACCGCATCCACCTTCCTCTGAGTCAGTGGGAGCCCAACAATAAAATTCATAGTTACTGCTCCCACTTCCACTCTGGAATCTCTAGCCTCTGAATCAATCTACCTGGTTGTTGATGCTCATATATCACCTGCTAACTATTTAGGCACTGAGATAAATACTCCACAATGCGTTCTTCATTCTCCTCCACCAATAGTGCTGCCTTAAGACCTGATACATCTTGGAGGCACGTAGATGAATGGAGTGCTACGAACTATGAGTGTCCTGGAGAATCAAATCACGTAAACCATCTATATTGGGCACACATAGCATGCCCTGCATCCGTAATATACCGTTATCCCCAATAGTGACCTCCTTGCATTGTCGTGCTGAACCGGGTCCTTGAAGCAGATGGGGGTCTTCATAATGGCGCTCTCTAATACAATCATAAAGAGAAGATCGAGAAACCATACAAGCCAAAACTCGATTCGGCTCCAAAACTTCCAATCTAACAAATTGATTGGCCAAGGTTTGAACATCTAATGCTAATAGCCTCTCAACTACTAGTAGATATGCTAAGTTACCCAAACTCTTTGTCTTGTGACTCAAGGTATCGGCCAATATATTGGCCTTCCCGGGATGATATAGAATGGTGATATCATAGTCCTTAAGCAACTCTAACCACCTCCACTGCTGCAAGTTGAAATCCTTCTATTTGATTAGATGTTGTAGCCTCTGGTAGTCGGTATAGACCTCACAACAGACACCGTACAAATAGTGCCACCAAATCTTCAAGGCTTAAACAATAACTGATAACTCAAGGTCATAGATATGATAGTTCTTCTCATGTACCTTCAACTGTCTAGACGCGTACGCAATCACCCTACCGTCTTACATCAACACCGCGCCAAAGCCAATATGTGATGCATCACAATACTTAGTGTAAGACCGCTGAACCCGTGGGCAACACCAATACTGGGGCTGTAGTCAAAGCAGTCTTGAGCTTTTGAAAGCTCCCCTCACACTCTTCGTTCCACCTAAACGGAGCACCCTTGTGGGTCAATCTGGTCATAAGTGCAGCAATAGATGAGAAATCCTCTACAAATACCAATACCCTACCAAACCAAGAAAACTCCGGATCTCAGTAGTTGAAGACGGTTGGGCCAAATCTGCATTGCTTCAATTTTCCTTGGATCAACCAGATCCCATCACTCGACACCACATGGCCCAAAAATACTACCGAATCAAGCCAGAATTCTCACTTTAAAATTTTTGCATACAACTTATTTTCTCCAAGGTCTGAAGCACGGTCCTCGGGTGCTGCTCATGGTAAGAGGTACCAAGATCTGCACAAAAAGATGTGCAGAAGAGTAGCATGAGTACACCACAACGGTACTTAGTAAGTGTCAAGCCTAACCTCGATAGGGTAGTGATGAGGTCGAGTCAAGGCCCTACTGGAATAGATAAGAAGACTGTACAAGAGTATGGCAGTGTAGTAATGATAGTAATGAAATTAAAACAACAAATATCACATAAAGTTTAGCTACACGAAACTAAAGCAAATAGAGCAAGACGGAGAAAACAAGAAATAATATGCAAAGGAAACAAACAACCAAAGACAAGTGCAACAATAGAGAAATTTCAACAAGAGTCACTATCGAGGTACCGCCGCGTAGTCTCAAATCATAACAATAACTCACAATCTTTCCTTAAATCACTGTGGGAGCCTTGCATTTTAGTTTTTGAAAATCATTCCTCTGAAACAGTATCCCGCATTTTAGCCACCTTATAACACCGCATGGCTTCTAGTAGTTCCCTTACTAGCCACGCGTATCAAGCCTACCTTATCTCACCGCATGCATTTCATCCCCAAAATCTTATACCACCGCATGCGTATCATTATCAAAATATGCCTCAAATCGCACCTCTAGTGCCCAATATCACAATTTTCCAAAAGAAATCAACAATAATAGTATTTTCATAATAAGGAGCCCACCGCTCAACCACAATGCATACAAAGTTTCAACAATAACAACCGGAAGTGAATAACTCAACAGAATGATATGGCACAACTTAACACTTTGCCGCAATAGAAATCACGGCCTTTGTAACTCAATACCATTTTCAATAACAAGATATTCCAAGAATGACAACTTCAAGTAAAAAGTTCAACAGTTAAATAATTAATACAGAATAAAGAAAATAATAACTTCAACTAAACATGTAGAACAATTAGCAAGTAAGAGATAAAACATATAGAACATGTAAAAGTAGACTAATGATGACGAATATAGCATGATTTGATAATTCAATTAAGGCATGCAAGGAATCTACATAGCTAAAACTACGAGGTAATTTTCACATTTAACCCGTGTACATACTCGTCACCTTGCGTACACGGCTTTCACCAGAGGCGGATTCAGACTTTGAAGTTTATGGGTTCCTATAACGATTTCAAATTATCAATTGGGTACACAATCAAATATTTATAGATATCTAATGAATTTTTTAATACATATACAAAGATCGTGCAAAAGCTACTAGGTTTTTGGGAACTTGCACACTACCATCTGAATCCGCCACTGACTTTCACACATCACAATTATCAAAAACAACACCAATCCAAAGGAGCAATCCCCCTCACCCCCCACACAAAGTTAGGCAAGTCACTTACCTCAAATTATCATAACTTAATACACCAGTAAGCCTTTCCCTCGATTATCTAACTCCGAACAGCTCGAATCTAGCCAAAACGACTTTATACTATAAATATAAACTTTAGGGAACTAATTCGAACAATAAAATTACGATCTTTACAAAGAAATAAAAAGTCAACTCAAAAAGTCAACCAGGCTCGCATCTCAGAACCCGACCAAAATTATGAAATCCGAACACCCATTCAATAACGATCTAACCATACAAGAATTACTCCAATTTCGGCCTCAAATCGCTTTCCAAATCCTCAAATTTTAGCCTAGGAAGTTCCCCAAATCTCTAACTCCAAATACTACACTAATTAAATGATAAAAACAACAATAAATCCGTATAATTTAACCAAAATCGAGTTAGTTATTCTTACCCCAGTATTTTCCCTGAAAATCTTCCGAAAAATAACCTCATACCGAGCTCTCTAATTAATTCGAAAAGTGGATTATGAAAATCAAACCTCGAACAAGACCTTTCTGCCCATCGACTTTCGCTTTTGCGACCTTTTTATCGCTTATGCGACGACGCACCTGCAGAAATACTATCGCATGTGCGGATTCCACTTAAGTTCAGAAGTCTCGCACCTACTGACCCCTTATGCTTCAACGAACATTGTCCATTTCTGTGGTCCAAGGCCTCCTTGGCCTTTTCGGCTTCTACAATGCATTCCTCACATCGGCGAGTCCGTTTTTGCGAAACATGGATCGTATCTGCAGTCCTAGCTAGCTATGATAAAACACACTTCTGCGGCTCGAGGGCCACTCCTGCGGCGCCGCACCTACAGCCCTAAATGCGCAGGTGCGATTGCACGAGAATGAGGAGTGCCTTAGAAATCTCACAAGCCTAATTTTGATCCAGATTCAATCCGTTCATACCCGGGGCCCCCAGGACCCTGTCCGAATATACCAACAAGTTTTAAAACACATAACGGACCTACTCAAGGCCAAAAATCACATCAAACAACATCGATTCTATTAATTGCGACCCAAATTCAAGCCTATGAAACTATGAGCTTCCGAAACCAATGTTGGTTCTTACCATGACAACTCCGATTGACTTCAAATTTCGCACACAAGTCATAAATGACATGACGGGCCTATTCTAACTTTCAAAATCGGAATCCGACTGATATCAATAAGTCAATTCCCGATCAAACTTCCCAATCTTCCAAATCTTCAACTTTCCAACTTTAGCCAATTCTTGCTGAAACAACCTACGGACCTCCAAATCAGCATCTGGATACGCTCCTAAGCCTAAAATCACTATACGGAGCTAATGAAATCGTCTAAACTTCATTCCGGAGTCGTCTACATAAAAGTCAAACTACCGTCAACTTTTACAACTTAAACCTCCAACTTAGGGATTATGTGTCCCATTTTACTCTGAAACTCGCACGAAACCAAAACCAAACACCCTGGCAAGTTACGTAACCACAATATAACATGGAGGAGGCAATAAATAAGGGATCGGGGGGCTAAAATACTCAAAACGACCGGCCGGATTATTACATCATCTTATTCAAGTGCATTTCTTATGTGTTCTTCCATGGACAAAGAATGTCATATTTATAATATACAAGATACAACCAATGTTTACTAAATACTTCCGAGGACTTGATAGATACATCTATCGAAGTAGTATATTGAATATACTACATAAATAGATTAAATGAACATTCATATATATTCACTTTATTTATAATATATATTTTTAAAAATTGCACAGATATATAAAGTTCCCTCTTAAAAACTATTATATAAATTAAAGGGAGAACCTATGATGCGAATTCCAATAGAGAAATCAATAAGAAACTATACTTTTTAGGCTAGCGAATTGTTGAGTTTAAGTTGAATATTCACGAGATGTAAAATTCCCTAAAATTCCCGAATTAAGAGGGTGTTTGGCTAAGCTTATAAGCTGGTCAAACTGGCTTATAAACACTTTTTGGCTTATCTACGCGTTTGGTAAAATTAAAAGTGCTTATAAGTTAGTGCTTATAAGCTAAAAATAAGCCAAAAGCCATAAGTTGGTCTCCCCTAACTTATCAAATTTTAGCTTATAAGCACTTTAGGTTTGACCAAAATATTTATTATTCTATCCTTAAAATACTTCTTTTTAAACAAAACTCTTTGTATACCCAATTTTTTAGCTGCTTATTATTAATTTCAGCACTTTTATCCAAACACATAACTACTTATTTTTTAAATCAGCTTCAGCACTTAAAAGTACTTTTCAGCTTGTATGCTTATAAGCTACACTAAATCAGGTAAGCCAAACGGGTACACAAAGTTTCCTCTTGCTAAATATTGCGACATGGACAAGTATCCAACTATAAGCAACTCAAGGGGGGCACTCTCCATGTTGGGGGGTGGAGGGGAAACAGTATGTGAATGGAAAGGATAATGAATAGAACCAAACTGAACGTACAATCATCAAAGAGCTTTGTACAATACACGTTATTACGAGCGTACGTTTCTTCTTTTTTGTTTGTTTGAAGAACCACCAAAAGTTCAAATTTCAAAATTAGAATCAGAATAGCCCTCCATCGGCGCTCTCACACCAAGTCCTCCGCAACCGCAATGGCAGGGATTTCGAAGGCGGCGTCGGGAGCATTTACGATAACACCACACAAGCTCTCAATTTGCATTCTCATTCAAGTCTATGCTCCTCCCTCCCAAACCTCTGTCCCTTTCCCTTTCTCTTCTGTCTCTCAACACAATCTTCTCGCCTCCTTCTTATTATCTCTCACTAAGGTAATTTTTTCTTTTACCTCTCCATAACTGTCAAATTCTGAGTGATTATTAGATAGTCGATTAGAAATTATTCTGTTCCAATCGTAGTTAATTATCTGCTGGAAGCGTTTTCTTAACTGTGCAACACTAAGCACTGATTTTGACTGTGAAACTGCTTCGGTGAAAATTGATGCTGGTTAAATCCGGTAAAAGGAGCTTCTGAAATAATAACTATTTAGTTATTTTTTACTACTTTAGATAATATATCATGCTTATTAAATATTTAGTTATTCAGCAAGCAGTTTAACTGTAATTAAGTTTATGAAAAAGTGGTTTTGTTTGTATGATAACTATACACTGATTTTCACTATCCGAGCTAGTGATGTAATCAGATAAAAGAACCAAATCAAATAGCCCCTAGAGGTCGGCATTTTTTGCTGCTTTTTACTGTATTAGAACTGGATTTATGTTGATAGGGTTATTCTGATTTGAGCTTAATTTTCTTCATTTCCAGAAAAAAAGGGTACCTGAAACTTTTTCTATGGTGTTTGGTATGCATTATGCTGATTTGAATTTTATTAGTCATTTAGGAGTTAGGACTACATATCAATGATTTTGTGGGCAAATTGGTTGGTGGTGTATAAATCTCCAAGCACAATGTAGAGAATGCTGTTTGAACAGAGTAAATTTGTCTTTTTTCCTGGAACAGTCTTCTGAGGATATTTTTGAGCCAAAGCTGGATGAACTCATCTCACAACTGAATGAAATTGGAGGCGTACTGAAGCATTGGTTGAGCGACCATTTAGCTGGAAAGCTATCATCTTTAGCCTCACCAGACGATTTGTTTAACTTTTTTATTGACTTGCGTGGTAATGGAACTTATTATTAATCTAAGTTTGTACCCTGCTTAGCTTTTTATTTACGAAGTTTTATCATTTGTGTTATTATTATGAATAGGCATGCTTGGGGGTTCTGATTCAAATGCCATGGATGACGATCAAATCATTTTGGATCCTAGCAGCAATCTTGGAGTCTTTGTTCGTCGTTGCTTACTTGCGTTTAATCTATTGTCATTTGAGGTACTATTGAACTATTCATTATCTTGTTAGAAGGACTTGGCTTTGTCAGGACAATGGCACCGATGAAGCATAAAGTTCAATGCATGAGTCTTAAGTGTTATTCTTCTTGTGCAGTCATCGCTATTATTGAACAATTTGAATTTTGATTTTACTTTTCCAATTTGACTTGCTATTGCGATTTATTTTTGCTTGGATCATGCATAGGGTAAATCCACTCAATAAAAGGTTGATAAATGTTTATCTCTGGATTGTTTTTCTGTGTAGGCTGTCTGTCATCTTTTGACAAATTTAGCAACATATTGCAAGGAATCTCTCTCAGCTTATCCTCCTTATGAGTTATCACATTTTAACGATTCTGATAGCTATACTGACGCACCAAAGCACTACGAGAACATGGATTTGGAGAATTTTGTTGTTGAGAAAATCAACAAAGAAATCGAAGCAAGAAATGTGGTTGATGAAAAGCTTTCCTTCCACAATCATGCACCTAAAGCTCTAGTCAGATCTATTGAAGGTATTTTCGTTGGTATATTTGTAGAAGTAAAATCAAATTTGTATGCATTGGGAAAGAAAGATTCCTGTATGGTGCAAAATTTACGTGCAATCATTCAGTTGAGGATACTGCTATTATCAGTTCATGAGAAAGGGCTTTGTGTTCCAAAAGAAAGAGTAGAGTTATGCTTCTTCCAATATTTTCTAGCTATTTGTTGGAATGATAATCATTCTTTGTAGTTATTCCAACATGAACAAGGATTTTAGTGCATCATATAGGTAGTACGCAATTTAAAGCACTATTCAGATTTACTGTGTGAATGACGAACAAAACCAGGATTCTAATTTCAGATGATTTTCTCATGTTGAATTTAGTTCACATTCTATGAAATCCAGATCCAGTTGGATACAAAGCTTCATGGGATCTCGTAGCTTTGCGTCCTTTTTCTGTGTAGATGAGTAACTTATTCAGAAGCTTGGTCAGTAGGTATACAAAATTACGGGAGTTTCCCACTAAGGGAATTCCGAAAAATGACACGAGCAAAAGCTGCAGCAGTTATTATAGACCCTTACTGATTGCTGTAGTAGACTTGCTTACCTGCCTAAGACATGATGGTTTTTTAGACAAATAACTTATTTTGAAGACTATCAATAGAAGTATACAGGATATATATGGGCATTTTTCTCTTATGCAGTAGAAAATATTAAGGAAATTCCAGAAAGTAAAATTAACAGAAACTGTAGCTGTCTGTCATCTTTTGACAAATACAGCAACATATTGCAAGGAATCTCTCTCAGCTTATCCTCCTTATGAGTTATCACATTTTAACGATTCTGATAGCTATACTGACGCACCAAAGCACTATGAGAACATGGATTTGGAGAATTTTGTTGTTGAGAAAATCAAAAAAGAAATCAAAGCAAGAAATGTGGTTGATGAAAATCTTTCCTTCCACAATCATGCACCTAAAGCTCTAGTCAGATCTATTGAAGGTATTTTCGTTGGTATATTTGTAGAAGTAAAATCATATTTGTATGCATTGGGAAAGAATGGTTCCTGTATGGTGCAAAATTTACGTCCAATCATTCAGTTGAGGATACTGCTATTATCAGTTAATGAGAAAGGGCTTTGTGTTCCAAAAGAAAGAGTAGAGTTATGCTTCTTCCAACTGTATTTTCTAGCTATTTGTTGGAAGGATAATCATTCTTTGTAGTTATTCCAACATGAACAAGGATTTTAGTGCATCATATAGGTAGTACGCAATTTAAAGCATTATTCAGATTTACTGTGTGAATGACTAACAAAACCAGGATTCTAATTTCAGATTATATTCTCATGTTGAATTTAGTTCACATTCTATGAAATCCAGATCCAGTTGGATACAAAGCTTCATGGGATCTCGTAGCTTTGCGTCCTTTTTCTGTGTAGATGAGTAACTTATTCAGAAGCTTGGTCAGTAGGTATACAAAATTACGGGAGTTTCCCATTAAGGGAATTCCGAAAAATAACATGAACAAAAGCTGCAGCTGCTATTATAGACCCTTACTGATTGCTGTAGTAGACTTGCTTACCTGCCTAAGACATGATGATTTTGTAGACGAATAACTTATTTTGAAGATTATCAATAGAAGTATACAGGATATATATGGGCATTTTCCTCTTATGCAGTAGAAAATATTAAGGAAATTCCAGAAAGTAAAATTAATAGAAGCTGTAGCGACTATACCGACCTTTACTGATTGCTGTAGTGGTCTTATTTACCTTCCTAAGATGTGATGTGTTGATGTCTGCTCAGTAATCCGGTTATCTTATTCAGCTTTGAACTGTCTTTGGTTCTTGCTTACTGAAATACTTGGAAATGAATAAGCCTAGATACCTTATCAAAAAATGAATAAGCCTAGATAAACGATACTTATGCCTTTTTAGTGCTTAATGATAGTCATTGGTTGCAGATCGTTATTCTTCTCCTGGGCCACAAATTAAAAGAATCACTAAGCCAAGAGAAGTTAGTACATGCGCATCTTCTTCTTATGATGCATCGGATTGTGTTGATTCTCAGACCGGAGCTTTCTTACGTACAAATTGGCAAATACAAGGTTATCTCTTGGAGCAAGCTGATATAATTGAAAGGTGACTGAAGTTTTATCGAATACTTATGTCAGCATATCATGTTTGTCTAGATTCTTAAGTAAATAATTTATCTTCTCTTTCAGGCAGGGAAGCTCCTTCACTCTCAATGCTTTTGAGTCTGTATTGAAGGGCCTTCTTAAATTAGCTCCAGAGTTACATCGCGTAAGATACTATGGAGTGATGTGTTTTGGGGATTTGAGTTGAATTTGTATTATCTGTCTCGAAAGTAACTTTTTCTGCATTTTATGAAGGTTCACTTCTTGCGTTACTTGAATAGCCTTTATCATCAGGACTATCATACTTCTCTAGAAAATATCCACCGGTATTTTGATTACAGGTATACTTGCATTGTCTATTATGTTGTATCTAAATTTCAAGCATTAATAACAACTCGCAGAATCTTTGGATGATGCTTAATGTAGTATAATAGCAGTAGTTAGCAGGTAACAGTTTACTCAAAGACACCAGCAATCTGCCAGGAAATATTAGACACATGGTTTGAGGAATGATATTCTGTTTACTTATTCTAGGCAACCATAATGTGAGCATGGGGCTTACCCTTGCACAATTCTATGGGCATCCCGGTGATTAGACTATGACCGAGCAAGCTAATTTCTACCTGACTGTTGAGTTGTGTCCCACATCAGTGGGTTATGGGTATCTTGGTCTCCTCATATGGTCTTGGACAATCCTCATCTCACGAGCTAGCTTTTGGGGTTGAGTTAGGCCTGAGGTCCATTCTTAGTATCAGAGCCAGGCCCATCCCAATTGATTGTTACCGATGTTGGGCACCCGTTTATATTGTCCATGCTCCAGTGGCAGGCTTGGGCGTGAGGGGGGTGTTGAGTTGTGTCCCACATCGGTGGGTTATGGGTATCTTGGTCTTCTTATATGGTCTTGGGCAATCCTCATCTCACAATCTAGCTTTTGGGGTTGAGTTAGGCTCAAGGTCCATTCTTATCACTGACAATCTTATCATTTATGATGATCTTAACTCTTATCGTGCTTATGAAACTGGACTAATTAGGTCTTGGGGCAATGAGGATTTGGTTCTATCTTCAAGTTAAATGGTCAATTCCTGGGATCAATAAGTTTTTTGTAAAAGCAATGACTAGAAGTTATGTTGACAAACATAGAGTTTGAGCTATAATTAAGCAACACATAATATTCTAGAATATTTTTTAGATGTTGTTGTGTCCTAAATTATTGAAAAATAAGAATTGTCCCATAGCTCATTGAAGCAATCTTAATTTAAGGATGGTTGGCCTAGTGATCAGTGAAGTGGGTGAGAACCATGGGGTCTCAGGTTCAAATCCCAGCAGAGGAGAAAAAACCAATGAGATATTTTCCAATCTATCCAAGCTTTGGTGGATAAAGTTGCCTGATACATGTTGTTGGTCGGAGGTGGCAGGTATCCCATGAAATTAGTTGAGGTGCGCTGCGCACAAGCTAGCCCGGACACCATGGTTTAAAAAAAAAAAGGAATAAAGAGTAAGTTGCGGGGCTTGGGGGTGGGTTAAATGTGTCATGATCACTATTACTAGTGTGAAATTAAGAAAAATTTCTCATTAACTTAATTTTTCTTAACAATTTACTAGAGATGTTCCTTATATGAGGGTCTTAGGCTACATACTTCTCTATGCCAGTGTTGTGAATAGGGTGAAGCGAGGAAAAGCGACAACCCCCATTTCACGAAAAGCGAGAAGCGAAGCGCCCGCTTTTTTGAAGTGAAGCAGAATTTTTAAAAAAAAAATTAAAATAAATACGCATAGACAACACATGTAATTGTAAGCAAATGTTCAATACTTGAATTAAAAAACTAAAGAGTAGCATCAATTAAAGCACAAAATGAGCATCCTATTCTTCTACAAGATTGTCAAATTCTTGTATTCCACTATCATTATTATATTGCTCATCATCTTTTTCAACTTCATCTTCTTCATCAACTAGGGACAAAGTAGCTGCCTGTTTTCCCTTCCTATGTGAACTTGAAGTTGAGGTACTCCCCCTCAAGCCATAAATCCTCTCCCCAATTCCACGCGCCTCCGCAACATCACCCCAAGTGATATCAGAAGTATCCTCAAATACTTCTTCATCTGCATGATCTTCCGGGACTCCAGTTAGCCATTCATTAGCATCATCGATGTTGTCCAAACTAATTGGATCAATTACATTGCGAGCGTTGTAACGACGCCTCAATGTTCTATTGTATTTAATGAAGACTAGATCATTGAGACGCTTCAAGGTTAGTTTGTTCCTCTTTTTGGTATGAATCTGCAAATAATAAGTAATTAGTAAGATTAGGACAATTGAGATATAATTTAATTAGCTCAATATACTAAATCTTTCTTATTAGTTCTTACATGCTCAAACACGCTCCAATTCCTTTCACACCCGGATGAGCTACATGTTAGACTTAGAACCTTGATGGCAAACTTTTGTAAATTTGGAGTGGAATGACCATATTGCTCCACCATTCAACTGTAGAAGTAGAACAAATTTGCAAAACATAATATTAATAAAGAAATAACTTATTAACTATAAAACAACATATAAGCACTCACTCACCTGGTGACTTCGTCTTTCTTTGTCATTGCCATGTTTTTTCCAAAAAGTTGTTCAGCATTCCTATAAATACTAAATTGCTCTGTGATTTTATCTTGCACGGATTCTTCGGGTATTAACTTCTCAATGCATTCATAGTATCCATTCCACAAAGGTTCATCTCCTAGAATCCTCTCTTCATTGTCATAAAACAGTTCCGGGTTCAAAACAAGTCCAGCTGCATGCATAGGGCTATGAAGCTTACTATCCCACCTTTTATCTATGATCTCAAAGACTCTTTTTTATTTTCTTTGATCACTAAAAGTGGCTTGAATAACCTCCTTTGCCCTATCAATTGCTTCGTACAAGTAGCCCATTGGTGGCCTTTGCTCCCCATCCACCAAACGAAGCACTTTAACTAAAGGACCACCAATCTTCAATGCATGGACCACATTGTTCCAGAATGAAGGAGAAAGTATAATATCTATAGATTCTCTCCCTCGCGCTTTCCTTCCATAGGCACTGCTAGTGTAATCATCTGAAACAAACAACTTCTTCAAATTGTTTTTTTGCTTATACATCCGATGCAAAGTTAAGAAAGCAGTAGCAAATCTAGTCTTTGTAGGTTTCACCAAGCTTCTTTGTTTAGTGAATCTCTTTATCATGTTCAATAATAAAGGCCTTTGAACAATTTAGAAATGCACTCTAATTGCCTGATTAAAGACAATACTGAAGGGTCTTTCCTTGAAAATATCACCGAAGATCAAATTAATGGAATGTGCTGCACACGGAGTCCAATAGATATGCGGGTACCCGACAGACATCAAATCACCAACTTTAACATTTTCACTGGCGTTGTCCGTGACAACTTGAACAACATTTTTTGCTCCAATAGAGTCTATTGTACTCTTGAACAAGGAGCACATTTTGGTTGAATCAGTCGAAGAGTCACTTGCATCAACGAACTCGAGAAACAGGCTTCCCTTTGGAGAATTCACCAAGATATTGATAATCATTTTTCCATTTCTTGCCGTTCACTTATCCATCATAATGGAACAACTAAACTTGTTCCATTCTACTTTGTGCTCCTCCACGATTTTATTCACCTCTGCCACCTCCTTTTTTAGATATGGCCTTCTAACTTCATAATAAGTTGGAGGCTTCATTCCTGGACCATATTGGCCTACGACCTCAATAAAAGCAGCAAAAGTGCCAGTATAATTAACACAATTAAAAGGAAGACTTGCATCGTACATCCACCGGGCAAAGCAGGTAACTGCACGGTCCCTCAAAATTGCTTTGGCATCAACTTGAGGATTACTACTTTTTCCTCCCTTATCTCCAGATTTTTGCAGGAAGTAACAATCTATAGGACCTTTGGTCTTGCCAGTAGATCCACAACTAGAAGACATTGGTGGAAGCATCCTTCTCCGCTTTTGTGATTTTGGTGGAAGCGACGAGGCATCGTCACCTTCTTCTGTTTCATCATCATCATCATCATCATCATCATCAAGATTATAAAGTTCTTGTTCATGAATCATTTGAGTCTTTAACTCTTTCTTTTCTTGAATGTATGCTTTCAATTCTTCCTTTACATGCCCCGGAATTTTAGGACAAGATGCGACATTTGGATCACCACCGATTAGATGCGCTTTTTGACGATAGATTCCTCCATTTGTAATCTTATCACAATAAAGACATCTAATGGTCATCTTGTTGGTCTCGCTAACTCTTGCAGAGTAAGCCCAAGCCGGGTCTTTCCTATCTTTTTTTGGCGCCATTAAATAACAACTACATAACACATAAGAAAGGTAATAAGAACTAAGAATAAAAATGTATAATTGGGCAGACGCTGGGCAGAATTTGGGCAGAAACAGGGTAGAATTTTTCTGAAAAAAATTCGCCAGCATTTCGGCACTTTTTGGACGTTTAGAAAGAAAAAGAAAAAGAAGAAGAAGAAGAAGAAGAAGAAGAAGAATGAAAATAAAAAGTGCAAAAGCAAAACATACCGGTTGAAACTTGAAAGCTGTTGTTGTAATGTTGAAGAAGAAGAAGAAGAACTCTAGTTTGTTTGAACAAATTGTTGCTTCATGTGAGGAAGAAATCGCTAGTTTTTTTAGGAAGAAAAGACTGGTTTAGAACCCTAGTTTGTTGCTGAAGAAGTGTCTAAAACAGAAGACTCAGCGATTTGGGTCTTTTAATTGAAAAAAGACTCGTTTGGGCCTTTTAATTCAAAAAGCGACCGCTTCTTCCGTTCCGCTCCACTTCACCGCTTCTCGCTTTTTAGAGAGAAGTGGTCGCTTATGTATACCTGAGCCGCTTTTAATTGGGGTAGCGACCAGCCCTCGCTCCGTTTCACTTCTCGCTTAAAGCAAGGAAGCGGACGCTTTTCTCATTACTGCTCTTTGATAATATGGTAAGTCAATATTCCATAATCAAAATAAAGATTATCCTACAGTGTTCTATAAGATTTTCTTTTTCAAGTACAATGAGGACGTGTATGAATTTAGACTTGATATTCTAAGTTAAAACGGACTGCCTCAAACTCAAAAGTCAAAAGTGGAGAGACCAACTTGAGTTTGCTTGTATTGGAATAATAGAAATTTGTTGTTGAAATCTCGCTGGGATAGTGCACAATCACAAAAAGCGGCGCTAGAGTCCTTTCCTCCGAAAAATCATTGGTAAGTACACAATGAAAGAAAGTGCTTCTTGCACTACTATGTAATTGAAGAGTTTGAGAGTATGCAGTGAATCCATCCGCCATAGAAAAAGGAATTTATTCTCAACCATGTAAAAAGGATATGGTGTTGTAAATTTCCAAGACATTATCAGCCTAAGTTAAATGGCAGAACAATGACAAATAATTCAAGGCTTATAGGAGGGCACTGATAGCATAGAAGTTAGTAGCTTCTATCGGTTTGATCACTCATGCCATCAGAATGATCACCATGAATGATCCTAAAGAGAGGAGCATCACCTCAATAATTGTCTTAGAGAAGAGCATCACCTGGACGGTCATCCGGAAAGTAACGGTGCCGGTTGTCGAAGAGACGAGTGGTGTTGGATACAAGGAAGAAGAGAAGAAGAACAATGGCCGGGGGCAACAAATATTGTCCTGCGCATCCTGCCAGTAGCTTAAGTTATTTGAATCTCTAGCAAGATTGTAGAGGTTATGGTACCATGTGAAAATAAGAAAAACTTCTCATTAACTCGATTTTCTAAAACAGTTTGCGAATAAGTGCTCCTAATAAAGGAGCCTTATGCTATGTACAATATGGTAAATAATCAATCTCCATACTAGTAAGATAAGTAAATATTCCTTAATAAAATACATAATACACTGCAATATTACAAGATTATCCTTTCTCAAGTACGATAAATTCAGGCAGATATAAATCTAGACACACATTCACCCGACTCTAAAACCTTGCAAATAGATCTGAGAAATATTTTTACCAAAGTGCAGGGACGGAAGGATGTGATTTTATACCTTCTTCTTCAACCGGTTGCAATAGCTTTGGGAGATATGAAGTTGCTTTATTATGCTTGGGAATGATGCATTTTCATTTTGGGCACCCAAAGCAAGCTTTGGAGGTAGGCATATTCAACGTCATTTACTACCTTCATTGTCCATGTTATGTTTTTCATACTTTATTGATTTTGATGTAGGTCATGCCCCCCTTATTGGTGGCTGAAGGTGAGGGTGGGCGTAGGATCTTTGCTGTTGCACTTTGGCATAACAACTATTTGCTTGATATTTTCAGGTGTTGACAGAAGCTGTTCGTGTGTCTCAACAGGTGGCCATTCCTTCCCTTTTTCTCGACTATGGCTTCCCTTCTCTTATATATTATTATCTTTTATTCCTTTTTGCACTGAAGAGGCATGTAATATTGTTTGTTCACTTGCGTTGATACAAATGTTCCATATTGAGAAATTTTTCAGATGAAAGGCAACCAAGATTAAAACCACGGGATCTTATAATGGCTATCAACTTATGCATACAGCTAATATTAATAAAATGCTTAAAAAATTGCTTTGTTAATCACTTCTAGCAATAGTTAGCAAGTCTTGAAGGCTTGGTTGGTTGAGCTCCCTCTTCTGTCTTGCTATGTTTATCTCTAGTTTAAGGAGGGAAATAAAGTCAGTTAATGGTGCTTTAAGGGGAAGAAACTCGAAGTGGCTGGACCCATATAAAATTAACTATTACTCAGCCACTCAATTACCATCGACACCTCAAGTCAAGCATAATACTTCTTCCATCTCTTTTTGTTGAATATAGTATGAATGAATATGGAGTTTAATATTGTAATTGACTTGTTATTATATTAGTAGGAGTAGAATTATTATCATTAATGGATAAGTTTGCATGATGTGAAATGTATATTGTGATTGTCTGAATATGACTTTTTGAAATTATTAGAACTATCAAAGAACGAGTGTGTTGATAATATTATTATTTGTACAAGTGAATCAATCATTTCAGACATTGCAAAAATGGAGGCGTATCATACAAATTGGGATGGAGGGAGTACTTTTGGGCCAACTATTCTTTGGGGAGTCATATACTTATTCTGTGCATATACCTTTCCCGTCATTTGTTTTTGATAATAAATGGACCTCTGGCCTAACTCAACCCCAAAAGCTAGCTCACGAGACGAGGATTTTCCAAGTTCACATGAGGAGACTAAATCCTCATCCCACAATCGATGTGAGACAAACTTAACAGTTTTCTATAAGATTTTTCTTTGACTATTTTGTAAGTGGTTTCTTGCCTCATAGTGCTCATGGGGAAAAACCTGTTTGCTTGTTTTACATGGATCTCTTGCTATTTCGGCTGTTCATGCTCTTTGATAGAATCTTCTTTCTCTTCTTTCTGGTAATTACAAATTTATCTGGGACAAAAAGCTCTCCTTTGATGTGCCATATTTTCACAGTTAGCTATCACCAGTTTCAAGTTTTGTTTCTTCTCAAGTTGTACAGTTGCTGGGTAGAGCATTTGCTTCTGTAAGGAAACATGACATTGAGTGACCTGACTTAGGGCAGAAGAACCCATAATTTACTTGAAGTTAACTCAGTTAAAGCAAGTCCCTAATCTTGGTTTAGTTTAGTTGTATTTTCTATTTTGTCTCAAAGAGTTTTCCTAACAAGGAGTTAAAAATGCAATTGATGTATACCACCTTTCCTGTGTTAAAGAAGTATATCATCATAGCAGTCCCAATTATCTTGCACTTTTTTGATGAGTAGTTTGGAGACCATTGAATTTCCTGCATTCCTTCTTTAGGCATTTTTCATTATATTTTGTTATAGGATTATGAACAAATACTTTTTCTTGTCACCAACTGGTTGGCAAATGATTGGTTTTGCAATATTTTCTTGCATGGGGTGTCTGCACAAGATGATGAATGAACACTGCTATTTAATTGATGCCCATTGAACCTTTTCATAATTGGATACCAGGGAAATTAGCGCAATTATTATTTGCGAAAATAAAAAATCAAGATCTACATATACTATACATAAAAAAATACTATGTCTATTTTCATCCTTGGTCTCTCTGCAACTTATTTCAGTATCCTAGAAATTTCTGTCACATCTTATATTGTAACAAAGTTAACATAGATCCTATCTCTACACTTTCCAATGCAACTCCTCATTTTTATTTTCTTAAATATCTGAAAGTAACTTTTAGCAGTTTTTCCTGATGTATAAACAACAAACTTCAACCTTTGTTTAAACAATCATCTAAATCAGAACAAAAGGCTCCATCTGGGGAGGAGTTTTAACATTTTTTATCAAATTGCGTAACATGCTTAGCTGACGGCTAAACATGCAAACTCTGAATGGAGAAAATTAAAAAGATACTGAAATTACAAATCTCCAAAATGGCATCCATCTCTGTTACATTATACCCTTGTGATTAACAGTAAGTAACGAAGGAGCTCCAAGAAAATGGAGATCTCTCTTCACTATCAGCTGAATCCAATCAGAATTGTTTTTAAATGCTAAAAATGTGAATCTCGCTGATGAAAAGGCACAAGTGGAACTCGGTTGAAGTGTCAATGTCTTCAATGGTTTCGGCCTGTCTTTCACTGTATTAATCAAAACTCTGGTAGAAAGTTTTTAACTTCTTTTCCAGAAGAGAGCAATAAATATGGTTATCCGGTCCTCCCAGATATCAGTTTGTTTCAACCATAAACAGGCTTGATGTGCCTGTAATAACTTCCCTGTGGAGTTGCCTCTTTATTTAATTTACAACATCCCTTACTAGGAGATCTAATATTTCTCCTCTCTTCATATGCAGCAAAATAATGATAGTTGTCTTGCTTACACGTTAGCAGCAATTTGCAAGCTGTTGTCTGAATGTGGAGTCTCAAATATGAGGGGGCTTATCGGATCATCCTATTCACCTGTAACCAGTATAGGAACTTCATTATCCACTCAACAACTCTTATATGTTCTCTTGAGAAGATCCTTAAAGCGAGCGGAAAGTCTAAAGCTGAAACGACTGGTTGCATCTAATCATCTTGCCATGGCTAAATTCGACCTGACTGTAAGAACTTCAATCACTTTCTTGCTTATGCATTGCAGTGAACAAATAATTAATGGTGATTTTTAATCATAGCATACACCAATGTAGACCCATTTGCATGTGTAAAGTGTTTATGTAAAGGCACCTTCTTTTAAAGAAAAAAGTGTGTATGTGTAAAGTGAAAAAAATGTAAATAGAAGCGATACCCATTCTCGCTCATTCATGTTGCAAGGTGTTACTCATTTTTTGTCCTTGAATATGTCGCACGAATTACTCAATTGAGTTTGTTGCTTTTGGGTGTTCATTCATTCAGATAAGACAATTAAAGTGTAACATAACATCTTTTTATTGGGTTTTGGATAATCCAAGGTGTTACTCATTTTTTGTCCTTGAATATGTCGCACGAATTACTCAATTGACTTTGTTGCTTTTGGGTGTTCATTCATTCAGATAAGACAATTAAAGTGTAACATAACATCTTTTTATTGGGTTTTGGATAATCCAACGGAGGGATGGTAAACTTTTGAGATCTGGAGAGTATGTGAAATAGCCAGTGCGAGGTATTATTCATGAACTTATTGTAATATTAGCATTTCTTACTTTATTTAATCAGACTGTGGATACTTTTAGTTTCATCATCCCATTTATCTGTCTCGTATTTGAGACATCTTAACGGTGTTAGATACATTATGCCCCAGGTTCAGAAGTAGAGGTAATAAAATGAGGGATATGTGGTCGGTGCATGTCATGAGTTCGGATCCTATTAGTGAACCAAGTCTGGTATTTAAGTGGAAAAGAATAGAGGGGCAACACCATTGCCCTTGGAGTTTCAAAAAAATTCATTTCACTTCAGTTGGAAAAAAAGATTCAAATCTATAAACTAAGTGGAATCTAAACTGTTGTATGTGTTTTCCCTTGAATTAAATATTTTTGCATAAATGCTACTCAATCCATCAATCAATCAACTAAATTCCAATCCCAAATTATTGGGGCTTACGAAATGCTACAACATAGTATAGCAAATTCTTCCCAGTTGTTTAACATTCACATCCACATCCACAAGCCTTTTATCTAAGGGCTTGATAATACTGGTGTGCTCCATTCCCCTATGTACTCCCTGTACTTATCCCTGAGCAACATCAACAACAACAAACCCAGTGAAATCCCACAAGTGTAGTATGAGGAGGGTAAAGTGTATGCAGACCTTACCCCTATCTTATGACGGTAGAGAGGTTGTTTCCAAAAGACCCTCGGCTCAAGAGAAGTGAAAATGAAGCAATAAACAGACAATAGCAACAACAAAGTAATTAGAAATGGGTGCAAATGGAGATACGTGCAATAACATAGATCTAAGAATACAACACTATAAGAATAGAGTCAATCTCGCTGGAAATAATAACACAATGTGAAATAGCAAGGGGCTAGGAATAGGAAAATACAAGACTAATACTAATACTACTGGGAAGACTAGACGAAACTCTATACTTCCTGTCAACCTACGGCCCTAATCCTCGACCTCCACACCCTCCTATCAAGGGTCGTGTCCTCGGTGAGCTGAAGTAGGATATGTCCTGCCTAATCACCCCACCCCAATACTTCTTAGGCTTCCCTCTACCCCTCCTCTGACCCGCCGTGTTCAACCTCTCACACCTCCTAACCGGGGCATCAGGGCCTCTTCTCTTCACATGTTTGAACCATCTCAGCCTCGATTCCCACAACTTATCTTCTACATGAGCCACGCCCACCTTGTCCCTAATAGACTTGTTCGTATTCTTATCTTTCCTGGTATGCCCACAAATCCATCTCAACATCCTCATTTTTCGCTACTTTCAACTTTTGGACATGAGATGTCTTGACTGGCCAACACTTGGCTCCATACGTGGCCGGTCAGACTACCGCTTTATAGGATTTCCCTTTTAAGTCGAGGTAGCGCATTCTTGTCACACAAAACACCAGAAGTGAGTCTCCATTTCATCCATCCCGCTCAATACGACGTGCGACATCCTCGTCGATCTCCCCGTTACCCTGTATCACAGACCCAAGATATTTGAAACTATCTATCGTGTCAATGGCTTGCGTATGCGGCTTCACGTCCACTTCTGCTTCATGAGCCCCAACACTAACCTTACACTCCAAGTACCTGTCCTTCCGCGGTGTTATTAAAATCCATTGTTTCCTCGCTTAGCGATTTGAAGTGAGAAGTTACTGTTTCATGGATGAAGCCATGCACTTTATAGAAGTATGCGCTTCAAATTATGATGCGCAAGGTGAGCTCAACAACAAGCAGCCAGTTCTGTGAGTCTTAACTTTGAGGAGTTGGATTAATATTGACATTATTGTACATTCAACAATTAAATTAGTTATTTTAATTGCAATTTGTTCATTATTAGTACTAAATTGACATATATATTTGGATCTTTTTACTGTCATGAATTCTGCGCTCAACTCCAAAAAAGCATACGCTTCACTTCTCGCTATTCGCTTCAAGTCCTATGGACCATGTCGCTTTTTTGTTCTTCCTCCTCAATCCTTCATAACTATTTCCAAGCAAAGCTCTATTACTGTTACATCCCTCATCCCCAACAGACCATCCTTAATAGGCAAAATGATGTTGCCCCTATCAGCAGGTGAAATTTTTTTCTTACTTCCATCTCCATCTGAGAAAAAATACCTATACAACTGCTCAATTTTCTTAGTCCTTGCTACAGGCATTTCTACGAGAGACAGGTCGTAAGTAGACAGGTTGATATATTACCTGCTCCAACTTGCACACCTTAGAGATGTATCGTTTCTTCTCTCCTCCTAGTAGTTCCTCAAACTCCGTGAAAATGGGACTCCGAGCTCGATCTGATATGAATTGTGATTAGCAACTAAAGGCAACCACAAATACATAAGGATTGATGATTTTTACACCTATAAACCTGATTCGACTTTTCTAGGTTCATGATATTACAATTGGAATCATCCTTAAATTGATTTTAAGTTCCGACATTGATCGGGAGCACAACAAAACTCCTATTACGTGCTTAGTTGGCTTGATTAGCATCATAATTAAAGTATCGCGGTAAACAATCAGGGAGTCATCGACCAAATCCTTAGGTCCACTTGTTGTATCTTAGAAGCCATTAATAGCCCCTGTGCTGTGATGCGCCAGAGAAACAGAAAGGAAAGCATATTTGGGAAAGCGGAACTTCAAGGAAAGGCTATAATCACTAATTTCTTAGAGCAAATGAACTATATGTCTCCAAAAACTAGTTCTCAACCTGTCCCTGTATCGCTATTATAGATTTAAAACAGCCACTGTAGACCCCTTAAACTTAAGATCAGTGTCAGACCCTTTGCTGACGATTAGCCCGACTATTGATTTCTATTTGATGCTTATTGAACTTTTACTTGGATTGCTTCAACAAATGCATATAGAAGTATTAGAACTTTTAGGATAAAACTAGCCTTTGTTACTTTAGTTGGATTCTTCATATAACAACCTTATCAGAAAAGGCAAATAATTAACAAGGATGGCAATGGAGCGGGGGCGGGGGCGGGGGTGGGTTAGGCAAAACCCACAAAAATTTCAACCCCCCCCGCCGCTTAATTTCTTTTTCTCTAATTTTTTTCCCCCATAGAAATACATAATGATATTAGATTTAGACGCTCTATAACAGAAACAAATAGACAATATACTAAAATTGCATAATAGACAAGCTGTTTTTCTATTATTACTGATTTACTTCACCTTAAATCCTCAAAAACTCTTTTAACAAGATCCAATATTACTTAGTAAATTTAGCTTAGACTGGGCTCCGAGCGTAGGATAGCGTGCTTGCTATTATACGCCAAACTCACCGGAAAATGCCGCGAGGAAGACCTCGACGACATGCAATCAAGGTAGATCTAAGGGAAGTAACTTTGAAGGAAGGAGAAAAGGGACAAACAGGGAAAGTAATGGAGAAAAGTCAGGTACTAAAAGAAACAGTGATGGAGAAACCAATGGAATAGTGGCCGAGCTTGACAAGAGGAACGGGAGCAATTACACCGGAGGTTGGATGTTCAATTACTCAATTAGAGCCAATCAAAGGTGGAAATGAGGTAATTGAAGAAGTTAGGGTGAATGAAATTGGGAAAGGAGCTAGAGATGATCAAACAAAAGGGAAGCAAGAGGTACCAGCTGTGACGAAGTGGAGGAATCTATTTGCTGAGAACAAAATGGCAAATCGAGGTATGAATTTGAAGTACATTGCCCCTACTATTAGAAATGGAATTAAAGTAGCTAAATTAGATAAGGTGGTGGTGGAACGAGCTACAGAGAAGTGGAAATTGGCTGTGATTGTGTATGTAGTAGGAGAAACACCTACTATTGCTGCTTTGGAAAGGTTTATTGCATTCCAGTGGAATTTTGCAACTAAGCCAACAATATACCTTCACAACGATGGGTATTTTGTTGTGAAGTTTGTGACAGAGGAGGATAGGGATGCTGTATTTTACTCAGGACCATACACGATGAACAGTAGGCCTGTGGTGGTCAAAGCGTGGTATGCGAGTTTTGATTTTCCAATTGCCAAAGTTGCCGTTAAGCTGTTGGGAGGATGATTCTCTAAGCAGAATTGGAAGCACTTTGGGAATTCCTATATATGCAGATGCGTGTACAACAAGAGTGGAACGTATTTCGTATGCTCGAATTCTAATAGAAATGGATGTGACAAAGCCATTACCAAAACAAATCAAGGTTGAAGATCCAAATAGGAGTGAATTTGAACAAGAGGTGTGGTATGACTGGTTGCCTCAATATTGTACAAAATGTTTGCAACTAGGACATATTTGTCAAGAGCAACAGAAGGAGGAAGTAAAGCAGAAAGGTCGAGAGTTGAAACCAAAGCAATTCTGGAGGATAAAGGAACAAGGAGCAGAGAAGCAGGAAACTGTGGCTGAAGTGAATAATAAAAGGAGAGAGGGTGAAAATACAGAAGGAGTACAATCAAAAGAGATAAACAAAGCACAAGAGCAAAAAGGGGAAGAGGGATGACAGATAGTCAAAAGGAAGTCAATAGCAAGATCTGGAAAACATGGAGGGAATAGTATGGGGACACCAACGAGCGGAGGGAGTACACCTGAACCTACAAGTTCCCTGATGATAGGCATAGGATCCAGTAGTAGCAATATATGGGAGGTGATGAAGGAGTATGATGCACCATTTATTCCCAGATGAAGATTATTACATGGAATGTAAGAGGCCTAAACAAGGTCTATAAACAAAAAGAAATAAAGAAGTATATTAGAGAAAATAAGGTGGGATTAATAGCAATAATTGAACATAGAGTGAAGCAACAAGGGGCAGAGAAAATTATTCAGAAAATAGCAAAAAATGGAAGTATAAGGATAACTATGTAGCAAGTACAAAAGGGAGAATTTGGGTTGTGTGGAATCCAGTTGTTTTGGATTTTATACAACACAGTGTGACTGAGCAGATGATTACAGGGAGGATTACTGTGATAGGAGATAAGGAAGAATTCTGGTTTTCTGCAGTCTATGGATTGCATACAGTTGAGCAGAGAAAATCTATGTGGGAAGAACTAAGGAACCTGCAAAAGGGATTGAAGGGAGCTTGGGTTGCTATGGGGGATTACAATGCAATAATTATTTGGGATGATAGATATAATGGAAACCAGGTGATTGAATCAGAAACAAGGGACTTTAATGAGTTTCTGGAGGATACAGGAATGACTGAGCTGAAATATATTGGAAGACAGTGCACATGGACTAAAAATGATGTCCATAGTAAGATTGATAGAGCCCTAGTGAATGAGGAATGGATGATGCATATGAGACAATTGGAGGTGGTGGTGGTTCAAGACCCTCTATTCTCTGACCATACTCCTCTGTGTTTATGTTTTGAACAGGAACAACAGAGTAGACCAACACCTTTCAGATTCTTCAATGCAATAGCTGATCATAAGGAGTTTGAGAACATAGCGAATACAACATGGGAGGTGAACATCAGAGGAACAACAATGGAAAGAATATGGATGAAGCTTAGAAGGCTAAAGGGTGATCCGAAAAAACTACATAAAGAAGAGTACAGCAAGACCAAGGAGAAAGTAACGAATATTAGAGAGGAATTGAAGAAAATTCAGGAGCAAATGAGAGATCCTGTGCTAGCAGAAAGGCTGAAAACTGAGGAAAAACAACTTAGAGGAGATTTAGAGAAATGGAGCACAATTGAAGAGAGTATCATGAAGCAAAAATCTAGAGTCCAATGGTTGAAATCAGGAGACTCAAACACTGCATACTTCCATGCTAGCATGAAGAATAGGAATGCTCAGAAAAGAATTACAAAGTTAGTTACTCAAACTGGTGGACATACTCAGAACCAAGAGGAAGTTGAGTAGGAAATCATTCAATTCTATAAGAGGCTTTTAGGAACAGCAGCTGAGGAAATGCAAGCAATTGATCCAGGGGTGATGATGAGGGGTAACAGATTGACAAGAGACGAACAATTGAAACTGATAGAGCCGATAACAAGAGAGCAAGTGGTCAAAGCTTTGAATAGTATAGACGATGCTAAAGCTCCGGGGTGTGATGGATATAATGCCTTGTTCTTTAAGAAGGCTTGGCTTATAATTGGTGATGAAGTAGTAGAAGCTGTGCAGGATTTCTTTACTAGTGCTGAAATGTATAGGCCTATAAACTGCACCCCAGTGACATTGATTCCTAAAGTCCAAAATTCTGCCAAAGTGGGGGATTTCAGACCTATATCATATTGTACTACAATGTACAAAATCATTTCAAAGATTCTGTCATATAGATTACAAGAAGTGATGGATTATTTGGTGGATGAGAGTCAGTCAACATTTGTACCAGGGAGAATCATCTCAGACAACATTATCTTAAGTCATGAGATGGTTAAAGGGTATAACAGGAAGAATACTACACAAAGGTGCTGCTTGAAGATTGATACGAGGAAGGCATATGATTCTGTGGAATGGTGTTTTCTAGAACAAGTGCTGGAGCAACTGTGTTTCCCAGGAGTGTTTGTCACATGGATTATGAACTGTGTAAAAACAGTCTCATATTCTATTCTTATCAATGGGAATCCTATGAAACCTTTTCAAGCAAAAAAAAGTTTGAGACAAGGAGATCCTATGTCCCCTTTTTTGTTTGTTATAGTGATGGAATACTTAACAAGAGAACTGAAAAGCCTAAAGGAGAACAAGATGTTTAGTTTCCATCCAAAATGTGCTAAACTAAATATAGTTCAACTAAGTTTTGCGGATGATTTGTTGCTGTTCTGCAAAGGAAGATTGGATGCAGTGAAGGAACTATATGAATGTTTCAAGAGGTTCTCAAATGTATTTGGATTGGAAGCAAATGAAGAGAAAAGTAGTGTCTACTTTGGAGGGGTGAAGCAGGATGTACAACAAGACATTCTGGACTACTTGGGATTCAGTAAAGGAGAATTGCCTATAAGGTATCTTGGAGTTCCTCTAGAGTACAAAAAGGTTGGCAATCACTCAATGTAAACCACTACTTGAGAAGATCATTGGCAGAATCACAAGCTGGACATCAAAGTTTTTATCTTATGCAGGAAGGGTTCAACTCATAAAGAGTGTCTTATTTTCAGTCCAAACTTTTTGGTCACAGATCTTTACTTTGCCAAAAAAGTTGATACAAATGACAGAGAGTGTATGTAAGAGGTTCCTATGGACCGGAGGAGTTGAGGTATCTCACAGGGCACTTATTGCTTGGGACAGGATTTGCTTGCCTCAGACAACAGGGGGGATGAACATAATGGATATTCAGTTGTGGAACAAAGCTGCTGTGAGTCAATTGTTATGGAATATTTGTAATAAAAAAGACAAACTGTGGGTGAAATGGATACATTGTTACTATGGGAAAAATGGTAGCTTATGGAAGAGAAAACCAATGCAAGCATCTTGGATAGTTCAAAAAATATTAAAGGCTGCAGAATACATGGAGGAAGCAGAGATACAAGAGGAGAAAATCAAAAAGATCGACAAGTCCAATATACATATGATGTACAGGAAGCTGCAAGGAGAATTTCAGAAATGCACATGGAGAAAACTAATATGTAATAACTATGCTACTCCCAAGTGGAAATTCATCTTACTCTTAGCACTACATGGCAGACTACAGACACGTGACAGAGTGGCTAAATGGATCTAGTGGAAGATAGTTCATGTACTATGTGTGAGGAAGATCCTGAAACTATTGAACATCTATTTTTTGGATGTGCGATGACTGAGCAGATATGGAGCATCATACTAAGATGGCAAGGGATTAAAAGAAGAGCAAAAGGGTGGGCTGAAATGAATGTGAAGGGGAAATCAGCAAAGTCTCACATGTATTGGATTTGTTTAGCAGCTTGTGTCTACCATATTTGGCATGAGAGAAATATGAGAGTTTTTCAACAGAAAATCAAAAGGAAGGAAGAAGTTCTGCGAGTAATAGCACATGAGATACATTACTGTGGCTGCAAGTGCAGAAAATTAGATACAACATTGCAGGAAATGAAGTCATACCCGAGACTAGAGTGATAGTAGTTTGTTGATAGTATCTTGAAGATATGTTTTTTTGTTTCTTTTGTGTAAGTAGATAGAAGAAGAGTACAGGGCTTGGGGCATGATGTCCAAGTGCCTGAAGATACAGATTTGTAAAGTTGATACTTGGTTTGTGAAATAAAAAAAAATTTTACTTACCAAAAAAAAACAAGATCCAATATTCCTCTATCCCACCATAAACAACAGAAAACTTTTTAACAATAACATAAGATCAAAACATTTAAACATGAAGCAATGTCACCTAATTTAAGCTCAAGTAGCTCCCATCGATGCCTTCTTCTTCTTCAACTCCTCATTAGCAGTATCTTCAGTTCCTTTCCCATTCGATTCATTAGTTGAAAAATTAAATTTTCTTTAAGATATTTCAGATCTTAAATCATTCAAAGCATTTCTTAATAATCCATTTTCAGTTTGTATTGTCTCTGGTTGCTGCTTCACATCTAAACACACCTTTGCCAAATCAGCATTCTCTAGCACATTCTTCCCTTTCTTCGAATCGTCTTTCGCCATGTGTTCGATGCCAATCTTATTAAAATAGGAAATTATAATTACTATTTTAATTAAACAACAACAACAACATACCCAGTAAAATCCCACTACTGGGGTCTGGGGAGAGTAGATAGTACGCAAACCTTACCCTTACCCCGAAAAGGGCAGTACTATTTTAATTATAAATCAAAATAGTATTCATGCTAGTGAATAAGAATGAGAAATTGTTGTTGAAATGATTGCTTTGTTTCAAAAAATATAAAATCCAAAGTTGCCCCGCATTAAACCCGCACCGCACCCGCATAAGAGTACCCCCCCCCCCCCC
>MU683682.1:49244-77460 GCA_026770625.1 Nicotiana glauca
CCCCCCAATTGCCATCCTTAATTATTTCCATTTCTAAAACAAATACTTACTAGTAAAAATTCTTTTCATGGTTTATGAACCTGACAGGGCGAAATTTGATCAAGTTGCGAGTTTCAGATCAATTGTTGGGTTCTATAGTTGAACTGCAGGTGTATGAAAAATCGGTACCATAATAGAAACAATAAACTGTAGGTATTAATTTTTTGTGGTATCATTATTTTTTCTTAAACTCCTGTGAGCATGCCGTCTAATTTTGAAAATAAAGGAAAAATATGACCATCCGATTTGGTACTTATTCTAATCATGCATATAACACAACCCAAATGACCAAAAGGAATTGAAATTATAGATAGATTATTATTTTATTGTTTTTAATGACATATATAAACTTTAGGCATAGCCCAGGGGTATGCAGTTCTTCCAATTCATCTTTGAAAAGGTAGATTTTTCTAAATGAAAATGTAAGCTATTCCAGTACGGTCAAATTACCAGGGTCATATTGCCCGTGTTTCACATTTTAGGTTTGTAAGTAATTGAACCTATGCCTGGCTCATGCTTAATTTTTAAGAAGTCAACATCTTCCAAGAGCCAAAATTTGTTCATGGTTTGGTCCTTATGAAAGTGTTCATTTCTCAGCTTATTCTTGCACTTCCCTTCAGTTCAAACACGAAAGTCACCTTCACACAACAACTGTGAACAGAGTTGTACTAGGAGATTGCTTTGAACTTCACATGAGCAAGACTGGCTTAATACGAGGAACAGAATTTTGTCCTGAAACGAGAGTTTCCAGATCACCACAAATCAAACTTCTGTTCAATTTTATAAAAACAAAGTGAGAGTGGATAGCTGAGATAATATTTCTCTTCCATTTCCTGCTTTCTTGGGATTAAGTAATTCTGTGAAATGCATTTGAAGTAGGTTGAAGTGTCACTACTTCACCTACCATCAGAAGGCCTGGCCAGAGATGGTCTTAAATGTCATCTGCTACATTCTTATAAGTTCGCTTGCAATGCTCTGCACATATATAGTTCCTTTTGCCAGCTGTAGATGCTTAGTTTCAACTGGGATATTGAGCCAGATATTTTCTCTGTATTTATTGTTAACTAACTCAAGGAACATTAGTGAGTCATTGCTGAACATTGTATTGTTAGAGGGCTTTTCGCTTTCTTCATATAGTTGATGTATATGTGGAATTTATAAGGAAACTTAACTTGTGACATTTAATGTGCAGCAAGTGCAAAGACCTTTGCTTTCATTTGGTCCAAAAGCTTCCATGAAACTTGCAACATGCCCAATTAATGTCTGCAAGGTTATATTCGCTCATAGACATTGCTTAGTCTTTAAAGTATAAAGTTTCTCTTTGTGTTGTCAATTTCTTTGTCCTGATTGTATTCTTTTTTGCAGGAACTGAGGTTGAGTTCTCATCTGATTAATGAATATGGTGATGAGGCTTCACTAATGATCTCAGACGGGGCTTTTTGTACTCAATGGATTAAGAACTTAAAGAAGCCAAAAGGTTCCGTTATCTTTTCCCAGGAGAATGAATGTAGGAGTAATACTGATGCTCTCCAGTTCTGTGGGCAGCCATGTTCCATCCCTGGATCTGTGCTGCAACTTTTAGGCTCTTCGTATTTGTTCCGCGCTACTGCTTGGGAGGTCTACGGCAGGTGACGTGATGATCTTTGTTCTCATGCTTGTTCTGCATACAGTACGGTATTGTTATCTATGTGAGATATGTGTCCTTGTGCAATTAATGATTAAGTGATGTTTCAGAAGCATGAAAATTTCTGCCTAGGTGACCACTGCCAATTTTGAAATTTTGTAAAGGCATGGTTAGTCAGTCTATGCCATTATGATAAATGTTTGGGAAAGGCTTATTAAGAAGGAGCAACAAATCTGCTTTACTACAGAATTAGAAAGATCCCCGAATGTCATTACTTTCAAATGCAAAATAACAAGTATTACTCCCTCGCTTCCCAATTTAAGGGTTTCACCTTGACTGGGCAGGTATTAAGGCCTTAATAGTTCTTTTAGATTTTGAAACTGAATTTGACTTCTGAATAAATTTTAGAACTTAAGTACAAAATGTGGCACCATGGTGCTCTCTTGATAGGAGAATATTGGAAAAGTATTTAAGTAAGGGAAAAGCTTATCTTTTCGAATGGAATTTAGGCGGACAAGTAAATCCTTAGTGTGAGCAGTTAATGATGCTATATCTGTCCTATATTTCAGTCCTGCACAAGTACAAAACAGGACATTTAAAAAAATTGAAGTTTTTGGTCAGTTTACTATTAAATAACATATTTTATGGACGTTTAGTTGCAAAATGAACTGAAACTAAAGGTCATAACGGAAGATTGTAAGCTTTTCTTGTCCCTTTAACTATAAGTTTAGATCCTTTAGTTAAAACGACAGTAGAAGAGACTAAAGGAGATTTGAGGTTAGAAACAGACCAGAGATGTGGTTGGAATCCAAAGGATGAATACTATGTCACATAGGCAGTGTTACCAAGTTGAGCTATATCAGCTATACTGCTATAGAGCTATGTAAGCCATAGAAGAGGATGATGGCTGCTGTTTTCCTGTGCAGTGCCGAAGATGAACATCACAGTTAACTCCAGTACTAAACAGAAAGCTTAATAATTTATCATTAGTTCCATGTACTAAACAGCATGAAACACAGCACCTAATTAGGCGAGTGTGCTCTTCTGTAGTTTTAGGACTTGCCGAATGACAATGGTATTTAAGATTTCTTCATAACCTTAATTTATTATAAAAGGACTAACTCACTCTCCTAAAAGTTTTGGATTTGCAAAGGAAATAGGAAAGCAGTGTCCAATTTGCGTAGCCCAGAGTAACAAAAGTATGTAGCCAGTTGGAGATTATGAACACCAACTCGTAATGGGATGGGTTTGCCTTATAAGCTTGTAGATCAAATGCTGCTTTATCAGTTCAAAGAAGGCTAGATAGAACTTCCAATGCAGTTCACATTTTAGGTGTTTTATGGTTATCTTTCAGCTATGTATATAATCTGTACATCCCAAAGCACTCAATTCTTGTTCAGATGTCTTTACTGATTTTCTTCTCTTTTTGTATCCTAATTTAGTGCACCTCTTGCTCGAATGAATGCACTGCTTTATGCGACATGCTTTGCTGGCTCATCGAGGTAATACTTGTATGAATTTGTAAGTAGTTGAGCTGTTTGAAACTGTGCCTCCATATTTTTCGACTGAAATTTGCTTTCTTTTCTGCATGCAGTTTGGATGATGTGGCATTAGCGTATGGAAAACTTATCCAGCATCTAGCAGTATTTAAAGGATACAAAGGTTGCTCAAAATATTTTATACTTAAGAAGTATTCTTGAATTGGCATAGCTACACAGTAGTTGTACATGTATCTGTTGGCTCATGTCATTGTGGTGCATAGATGAGAGTAATAGAGCGTTACTATGCTTAAAGTTATTTGTTGATGCATTGTTTACTTGGTTTCTTTTGTTTATTCAGTGGAATTACATTTTTTTTCTTGATCACCCATAAGGTAAACCCATACTGCTTGAAGTGTTCCTTGCTTTTAGACATAATTTCCATTTGGTATCACTACTGTATTTTGATCCTGTGCAATTTTTCTGTGTGCCCTGGAGATTCTTCTTTGGTCCTAAAGTAGCTGTCAAGAAAATAGACCATAGGCCTAACTAAACTCCAAAAGCTAGCTCATTAGATCCAAGACCATATAAGAAGACAGCAAACCATTCCCTCAACCAATTTTGGACACTCTAACAATCCCTCGCCCAACACAACTACAACTAGACATGTTACTGTGAACAAACATATAATTGGAGCCCAACATTGGGTAAACCTAGAATAGGTATGAGCTTGAATCTGACACCATGTTAAGAAAATGGACCTTGGGCCTAACTCAACTCCAAAAGTTAGCTCATGTGGTGAGGATTGCCTAAAATCATACAAGGAGATATGGTAAAGACTGTGGGCCTTGAGCCTATTCCCTCAACCAATGTGGGACACAAATCTTTGAAGACTTACCAGAGGACTTGGTAAGAACTGAACACAGCCTTCTGACAAACATGTCTGTTCAAGTAAAAATTGGTGTTTTGGCAGAAATGCAGGAAAGTGCAGAACTGATTAGCCTTCTCTTCTAGAGACGAATAGCACTCACGTGTAATTTAGTCGGAAGAAAGATAGAAGTAGGTCAAATGGAAATATGATTGTGATAGGCTAATGAGTTGTGGCCAAAGTGGTATCCGGTAAATACTAGGCTACTACCTCATACCAGTTCATGTTACAATAAGCATTTTGGCAGTAGTGCGGGAAAAAGCTTCAGAACTCATTAGCCTTTTCTTGTAGAGAAGAACATTGCTGTGCAATCCGGTCGGGAGAAGGTAGAAACAGATGAACTTAAATAGATCATGATAGGCTGCTGAGTTATGGCCAAAGTGTTTGCTGGTAAATTCTAGACAATCTCATCAGTGGGAGGGATCCATATTTGTCTTCAGTCTTATGCCAGGTTTTAGTTTACTGTGCCCAAATTAGTATATAATCCTTCATACTTTAATTTTACATATGTGAGAGTAGGAAGGCAGATCTATTTCTTTCCTTCCTCTGTTAAAAAAATTTATCCTCTTCCCCTATGTCCCTCAGAAAATACAAGGAAAGCAAAGTGGAAAAGTGACTTGATATTATGTTTTTAGTTTATTTTTGTTTTTTTGCTCATACTCAATAATGGCTTCTTTTGTGCGCCTTCAGAAGCTTTTGCTGCTCTGAAACTTGCGGAGGAGAAGTTTTTATCTGTTTCAAAGTCACAAATTCAGCTTGTAAAACTACAATTGCTCCATGATCATGCTTTACATACGTAAGGAAACTTCTCTAATGCTAATCAAGTTGCATAAAATTATTCTTACTTGGTTTTAAACTTCCTTTTGCTTGTCTGATTGGATATTAGTTGCCTCTCAGGGGAAATTTAAAACTTGCTCAACAGTTGTGTGATGAGCTAGGTGTTTTAGCCTCTTCAGTAACTGGTGTAGATATAGAGATAAAAGTTGAAGCTAGCCTCCGCCATGCACGAATACTAATTGCAGCGAACCAATTTAGCCAGGTAGTCTGCTTTCCTATAGTTAGATCTCTTTCGAGTAGATTCAGTAAGGTATATGTTGGATGGTGAACTTGTTCTTATATCTACATGACCTGCTAACTTAATAGTTTCTACTTCTCTTTTTGAACTTTGAACAATTGTGATGATGCGAGAATCTAATTGATTAATTTTTTCGCTCATGTACTATCATTTGTAATCAAAAGAAGAATGTGTCCACTCACTCCCAAGAAAAGGTGAATGAAATAATGAAAAGGAATATGGTCAATTACATCCTAAACTGGTGATTTTCAAATACACTTGTGATAGAAAATTGGATACCTTTGTTCCTTGCTTTTTGGTCAGGAAAAGATTTAAGTTTTCTTGTTTTTTTTTCTGCTTTAGAAAATTGAATACCTTTGTTCCTTGCTTTTTGGTCAGGAAAAGATTTAAATTTTCTTGTTTTTTTTTCTGCTTTTCCCTCTTCTATTTGCATAAATATATTCACTTTTAAGGCTTTGGCTGTTCTTCTAAGTGAATCATTATACTGTTGTGCTGATGATCATGTTTTTTTTTAGTTCATTGCCTGTATTAGACTGATAGATCATTTTCATTGTCCTCAAGGCCTTCAATTTTCTCGAAAACTTGCATGGTTTTCTGGAATGAGCAGTTTTTTCTCATGATAATGGACATGAAAATCACAAGGCCATGATCTGGTTCAAAGTGGCAGCACCAGCAAGTCTGGTCTTGGTTCTAAAGTCTAGTAATATTTGATCATGCTTGATTCTGTGCAAAGCATGCTTGCAAACTGAGTATGAATAGATCATTTACAGGTTTGCCTGTGCCTGTGATGCCGAGGATTTTAACCACATCGATTCTACTCTTTGGTCTTGCAGCCAATGTGGTGATAATGATCATTCTGCAAGACTATTCTGAATGAGCTGTTACCTTAAGATATTGGAATATCACCTACCAAAAAAGAAAATATTTGAATATGAAATTTGTTTATATAGACAAGTCCACTCTGAATCGCTTTCCCCAAGTTCTCACAAATTTTGTTTCTCTTACATCTGATAACTTGATATTGTGCTGTGGTGCTAAAGTATTTTTCATCCTTTTCTGATTTTCTAAGCTAGAGGCAATAATTTGCTCTAGTTTGAACAGTGACAGGCCAAAGGCAATAAGCATCTAAAGAATTTCTTAATTTCCATTCTTGTGCATATGATTCTTCCAGGCAGCAGCTATCGCACACTCTCTCTTCTGTATGTGCTACAAATTCAGTTTACAAGTCGAGAATGCCACTGTTCTTCTTTTACTTGCAGAGATACACAAGGTACTGATTTACTGTTAATCGATATTTTTGCTCACAGGCAAGTACTCCCTTATAAAAAATATCACCTCGTCAGAAGAGATGGAACTTCTTTTACCACTTATGCATCTTCACCATTGGATTTGTAAAATTTGAACTACTGAGCCAACACTCTTTCCTTTCTCTGACATGATCAAGATGTATATAACTATGTTCATCCATTTCAGAGATCAGGAAATGCTGTTTTAGGTATTCCGTACGCGTTGGCAAGCCTTTCCTTTTGTAAATCATTCAACTTAGACCTTCTCAAAGCATCTGCTACGCTGACGCTGGCAGAGCTTTGGCTCTCACTTGGATCAAGTCATGCAAAAAGAGCTTTGGCTCTCATACATGGGGCATTTCCTGTACTTCTTGGTCACGGTGGTTTGGAGCTTCGTGCTCGGGCCTTTATCACTGAAGCAAAATGCTATCTTGCTGACTCGAGCTTTTCAGGTGCCTTATCGGAATTTTAATGCTCCACCTGTTTGCTATACTTAGTGTAAACATGACTTTTCACTAACTTGTGCTCTAATCAGATCTAATTTGTGTTTTCAACCTCATTTATAATTCTTCATTTTTGAGTTTTAACTACATCCTGTGTTTTCAACCTCATATATAATTCTTGTCCATATCACCCAAATGATGCAAATGCCTCCACATTTTGCAAATTACATTTTTAAGTAATGGATTATATGGTCCATCATAAGTGAGAATCAGAGGATTAAGAGAAATTTGGGCAGTTTTTTGCTTAAGGACTCTTTTTTAGCAATTATAGCTCTTGTGAATGCCTACGGTTTTGTGAATCAGAATGGAACAGGAGAACCTGCCCATCACTCCCAATAATTCGCTTCATCTCCAGCCATGACTTGCCATCTACCTTTCCCAATCAGGCTGCCCTCCATTCCCACCTCCCATGGTTCATATATCCTTTGACATTGAGATTTTTTAATGATTAATTTGACGTTCTTTGAATATGACTTACCATATTTGAGTCAAATATAAATGACAAGGACAAAGTAGTTCCACTTGAAAACAATTATAACCTAAATTGAAAATAATATATTTTGGGATTTAGCTGGTATAAGTGTATCAATATAGTCTTATGGAGTCTTATGTGGCCTTCCTTGCAAGAATTACATCATCCTGCCCTGTACCTCACTTGAGACTTTACCTCCCATTAATGCGCACACAGAGACGTGCAAGTCAATTAGAAATTGAAAATTAACTGGCTGCTGAATTTTCTTGTTGCGCTGTCTTCTTAAATTCTTGACCATTGCTTGGTGTTACTTATTGTTCTCAGTATCTGAAGAACCAGAGATGGTACTTGAACCATTGCGGCAGGCTTCCGAAGACCTGGAACTTCTAGAGGTTAGTCAATATGGACAATTTTGTATTCAAATCAATGACATTTATACTCTAGTTAAAAGACTGATTGGTTCCAAGAAATTTGAAATTCTTCATTGCGTATTAATATGCTACAAGAAGTACATTGGATTACGTTGTGGGAAATGATATACATCAATAGCTAAGTGAAATAATATCTAGAAGATACAAAAGTTTTACTCCGTGAAATTCATCTTTCTTTCTTAAATACAATGTTTTCTTTGCCCTGTCAAAAAGCCTCAACTCTAAGCAAATGTGTGTGTTAGGGTGAGGTTTTTTTTTGTTCATATGTATGGACAAATGGCTGTAAGCCTGCTATACGAAGTAAAAACATGTTAAAAGTAGAGTGTAAATGAGAAACACGAAGGCATAACTATCTAAAATTATCATCTGAGTGAGGTGAAGGAGAATTAAAAAGGGAAAGTAAAGAAAGGTACAATTCTGTAAATTGTAATTACCAATTACGTGAGATTAATGGAAAGAAATGAAAGGGCTGAGGCCAAAAAGAAGCAATTCTATAAGATTAGGGTTCAATTAGGTGAACTAAATGCACTTCAGAATTGAGAACCAATTGAGTCAGGTGAAGGAAAAGAGAAAAAGATTAAAGTACGTGAATTAACTTTCTCCATTTTCCTGACCCTCTTCAAAGAAAGTATTTTCCTTAAAATATACTAAGCCTTTCCCTCCCCGATCCACCCTATTTTCTTTTCCATCATACTTGTTTTGTTGTTCCATATCTTAGAAAAGCAAATCCATGTTTCATTCTGGGCCTTGCAGAATACTTTTCGGACTCCAGCTTCTATTTGTTAGCTGAATTCGATAAATAACCGGAGATGTTTAATCTGCAAAATTTACTCTTATTTCATCAATTCTCGTGAACGTGGAGTAACTAATGCTGTTTATGTAGCACTAGATTTGGCATTTTGCATCCAATTCCATTGTAAATTATCATATTTTCTTCCTTCACTCTAGGCGTCAACCAGAAGTAGGAACCAGGGAGAGATACTCTAGAGAAAAAGATTTTAAGATAAGTAGAAGTAAGACATAGTATAAGCACTACCAGTGTAGTTCCGTGAGAAAGGTGAAGGTGAAGTGATTATTGTGCCTAAATGTATACAGTTGAGATATCCAAGCTTAATTTTGTAATACATAAAATTAAAATAGGTTGCTGAAATGACGAGTGCTACGAGATTGCTAATCACGTGATTGCTTCCAGTTTTAATGCCGCGCTAGGTTCTAACTTTTTTTTGTCTTAACTCTTAACAGGTATTGCCGGTCTAGATGAACTAGTGTGTTGGGCATATTTGTCTTGCCTATATTCTGGATTTCTGTACTGTTAATTCTCACAAGATAGTAAACAATAGGAGTTCCTTGGCTTTTCTGCTATCATATTTGAATATGATTAGCCTCTCCTAACAATAAAAGTAAGGTTAGGTTAAAAGCTTTGTTGTGGTGAGCTCCTAACGTCATGCTCGCCCAAAGGCAATCTTGTAGAGCAATGTTTTTGAGCATGTTTTACATAATTTTTTTACCCTATTCATCTTAGCTTTGACTTGATTTTTTGAGAAATAGGGAAAACAATTTGGAATTTGCACATGAAGTGAACCTTCTTTGTGATTCAAATAGGTGACGTCGTAACATTTCTTTTTTTAATTTTATCATTTTAAGGTCAACACGTCAGGTCAGAATTGTAAATCATGCTTGAAGAACTAGTTCCCATCCTACTTTAGTGCTTGAAGAATCTAGTTCTCGGCATACTTAAGTTTCATTGGCTGCCATAATAGATTCTAGACTAGGCAGAAGCTCAAATCACCCATTATTATAGAAAAGCCAATCGAGTGCCTCATCTTCTTGCCAAAAAAGCTGCAAACAGTGACAATAGCTCATAGCCTCATACTACTACACATTCCAGCAATTGCCTAGAGAATCTAAGGGTCTTTTTCAAGTGGATAAATGACAGTTGCCTAGCATAAGAAGTAGATTTGACAAAGCCATTTTTTTTAAGTTAATGTATTTTCTTTCCTCATCGAAGAGAAGCTGCATATGATTAGCTCTTTCATGAGTTTGTTGAAGGCTGTCTCAGCTGCAGTCTAGTGCTTATGGAAGGTCAGGTACATGGCCGCCCTTCTCTTTTGTCATCTTTACCTTCTATATACATGGTAGGGGTCAAGCCAAACTCCCAACACCTCCGGATCCTTTCCCTGGCTGATGGCTTTCAATAATAAAAAAAAAGACTACCATAATAGAGGAACATACACTAACTATCTCCACAATGAATTCAATTCCCTTGTGAGTGCACTGAACTGTTTCTGTTTTCTGGTAAAGTGGGACATGCCTTCGCTTGGCTCACAATTGCCCGCCCCTCCACTGCCCCCCAATAAAAGCAAAGATAAATTTCTGACATGTCAATGAATTTTCTTATGCAGTATCACAAATTGGCAGCAGAAGCTTTTTACTTGATGGCCATTGTATATGACAAGCTGGGGCAGCTGGACCACAGGGAAGAAGCAGCTTCTTCATTTAGGAAACACATCACTGCTCTTGAAAGCTCTGATATTGAAGATCCTCTTTAATATTGTTGCTAAGAACCAGTATTTTACGTAAATATGCCCTTGGTGAGTGATTATTTGCCTCCTTGCAGCTACTTACAAGAGTAGATTTTAGCTCTTGATACAGAATTGTTCACTAGATCAACAATGATTCTGGGGTCTATTGATTAAAGTATGTCTCAACAGGATAATTTGTAACTTCATATATTTGGGAACCAAAACTCTTGCTGTCAGTATGAATTGACGATTTGAAAGTCATCGTATTAACTGGAAGAGAAGTGTGCTAGCAGAAGGAAAAATAAACTGAGATGAATACGACGTTCTACCTTGTACTATGTAGGTTAATCGAGAGTTTGCAATTTTCTTCGATTCCGAAAGAGTATGTTTGGATTTAAGAGCGAGGAACATCAGCTAACTAATTTCGTTTGACTGAAACTAGAGAAAAGAAAATGATCTATATTCCGTGCTTAACTGAAAAAACTGAGAGACAATAGCGTAGCTGGAAGTTGAGTGTAACATCTAGGTGTTGCTCTTCAGTTGTTATACAAGAAAATACAATTTATTTATTTATTTTTGTGGGGAATAACCCTTCCCCGTCATGAGTATTGGACATTTATCTCCTTGCTCTACAAAAAAAAGCATAATACCTCCCAATGCTCTTAGAGATCTAAATGGGGGAAGAGATGAGTTCAGATTTACCTGATAAGGACTATCCTTAAGCATGATGAGTTTGCCTCCGATGCTTTTTGCCTTTCCTATTGAATCCGGGAGGTTCCCTTCCATTTACAAGGCCTACGAGTAAGACAACTAGATCAAAAGGCGAAATTTTTTATTAATCTAGTGGGAGTTGCTTTGCAAGAACTATCTAATTAAGTTTTCTTTTTCCTATCACAGGCAGCTGGCAAATCCGTGTTCGACTGTCTCATACCTGCTTTGTTACAGCTTCATTCATGCACCATGAGAAGCATTCTAAATTTCATGCACATTGATTGTGATATAATCATATAAAGACAGTGAAGATATCATGGATGTGGTGGCTTTCCGATTGCACTCCTAGAAACGCCTCAAATTTCTTGGCAAGTGTATCGTCGCTATCCTCCAATATCAGATTGAGGCACATTTTTGTTGATGGTGGTTGAGGAACATTAGTGCTAGATGGCCATGCTATACCGGCTAGAGTGTACCAACACTTTTTGAGTATGATTGTTGTAAGATAACCATGATTTTGTTGGCCCATTTGCGAGGCCGAAAAGGCTAAGGCTAAATGATTGCTCGGCGGTGTTGAACTAGATATCCACAATCACTGATCGGGAGATAGAGATCTAAAGAAGCCTCCTGAAGAGATTATCTACAGTAAGAACCTTTTCCAACTTTTCTTGTGATGTGTAAGATCTTCTCTCGTTGTACAGATTGTTCTATAGGGTTAGCAATGTGGTAGGATATCAGATATTAAGTACATCATAAGACTGAGCCATGTTGAAAGTTGAGATCTTCAGACTTATCACCTCATCAACATGATAAAATTATTTGACACCATGTGCAGAGATTTATTCTGAGCCCAGACAAGTAACTTGGAAAAAAGAGGTAAAAAAACTTCTCTTGTGGAAGAATATAGGACACATTTGATTGGTTAACAAAAAACATGTAACTAAAGGAGTTGGGGGTCAAATTAAGAATAATAAAAGTTGTGGGTAATATTAAAATTGTTTCAAAAACCATACTCAATCAAATTATTTCAAATTTTTATTTCCCTCTTCTTTCTTCTTTCTCATTCTCTCATTCTTCTTCCTTTCTTCTATCTCTTCAATTTTGTTGCTGCTGCAGGTAGTTCCGGTATGTCATATTCTTGTTCTTCTTCATTTTATTCTTGGTCTTTTTCTTCTTTCCCTCTTCATCTCAGAATTTTATTATCTTATTTTTTTCATTTTATCTTTTGTTAAAATATGAAATTTTACAAAGTGAGTATTTTGGAAAATACCTTCGAGAAATTTTGAGACATCCTCATTAATGAGTGGAGATGCTTCAAAACATCTCCCCGTGATATTTGAAACATATCTCGGGATGTTTGAAACATCTCTCGGAATGTTTGATACATCTCCCGTGATGTTTGAAACATCCATCAGAAAAAATGAAACATCTCACGGGATGTTTGAAACATCTCCCGTGAAGTTTGAAACATCCCCGGGATGTTTGAACATCCATCGGGGTGGAGTAAGAGGGGGGCATTTTTGTAAATAAGAAAACTTTGGGGGGTTTAAAAATTATGTCATTAACTTTAATTACAAAAGTGTCCTTTCTACCCCATTCTTAGTACTTGTGTCTTAAAAATTTATGCTATAAGTTTTGAAGTGTCTTAAAAATTTAAATCTCCCAAGTAACTTAGCAGTAGTAATTGTAGGATCACCATAGATGTAAGGGACCATTATTGTGAAGACAGGTGCCGAAAGACTGAAAAAGGGGAGAAATTAAAAAATATCAAGTTTTACAAGTGGTCATTCAAAAATAGCCACAGTTTCAAAAGTAATCGAAATTTAGCCACTTTTCATGTAAATATAAATCTGAACGAAAAAACTATTTAAAATCCGGAAAAATACTCCAGCATAATATATTGGAGTTTGGAGCACCGGTGCTCCAGTCTCCAGTATATTATACTGGAGCTAGCAAAGTATACCAGTCCAGCATAATATGTTGAAAGTTCATACACATGCACCGAACTCTAGTATATTATGCTGGGCCGGTTTCTGTTACAGCAAAATAATGGCTATTTTTCATTGACTTAGTAAATGCTGGCTATTTCTGAATGGCCAGTCTGAAAACTGACTAGACCGTGCTGTTTTTACCCGAAAAAGAGCTTCGAGGGTTGTGGGAGTGGATCGAATAGCCTCAAAATACCTTCTAATGCGTTGAATATTTTATGGTGTAGAAGGGGAATATGTATGGCTAGAGAGAAAGTCGACCGGAATGTACATCCAAACGATGCTAGAGAGAAGATAGAGTTCTTCTGATTTCCCTTTGTGCTACCATTTGGAGAACAAGTGTGGAGAGAGTGGAAGTGTCAGAATGTGTAAGAGAAAGGTGTTTGAATTCACGAGCATTAACAAAGAGGGTGCTGATAAGAAATTTGTGGAAGTCTATATTTAAGAGGACGCTCCTTTATAATACGAACTTCGCCTATGCATATGACGCAATTATACTTCTTTTGCCGATAGAGTCGCCTTGAGTCACTCCTAGGAATTAGCTTCGAGTCACTTAGTGAATTGTAATGAAAGAACCAAATACATTCATCATAAAGTTTAAATTGCAACGAGGTTAAAGGTTTACCTTTCAACTAATGAGTTATCTAATCTATCAATGGAAGAAGAAAACTTATTGTACATGGTACGATTGAGAAAATTCGAACACGTACTGTAGCATCAAAAAAATTCAAGTGGATAAGGTGATTAGGAACGTCACTCGTCAGCTATAGTTTGCCTTCTGCCTTATCCGTGCTAACAAATATTAATATTGCTGGGAAAGTGGTTATTCAAATGCAAATTCATTGCACAAAAGAGACATTTCCATTTTGGAATTTTTACCTCCTATAGCAAAAGTTGATACCTTATTTATTTTAAATAAATAATCTTTTAAAAATTATTTTCCATAGCTACCTTTTGATTTTTATAGCCAAATATCTATTTATGGTCACCTCCTACCCTTAAGCTTTCCACCCTCTCTCTCAACACCAGTCTTTCTCTATGAATACAACCATGATTCTCCACTTATTCATCTCCATTGTCGAACGACATTTTCATTGTCAGTGTGAATCAATGTCGAAATCAAGCCCTAGAGAAAGATAAGGTTCGAAATCTGCCATTGAAAGGTAAATTGGGGCTGACAATGAAAATTTTGCAGATTGTACAATGGACTTTGGTAAAGGGACCACCGGCGGCAAAGCTGGCCAATTCTATGTCGTCACCGACTCTTCCGACGACCGCAGCAATCCTAAGTCGGGAACCCTCTGTCACGCTGTCATTCAAAAGGAGCCATTGTGGATCATTTTTTCAAAAAGCATGACTATTAGATTACATCAAGGAGTAATCTTTGATGTAATTACTCAAAGATTACACAAATACATAAAAGGGTTGCTGGAGTAATTACATCAAATACAGGAGTAATTTTTGCAAAAAGCATGACCATTATTCACTGTCAGGTATTTTTGAGAGGAATTTTTAGGGTAAATTGGGGCTGACAATGGAGGTTCGAAATCTGCTACCGATGAGACGACATTAGGGTTATTCTTGAACAAAGACGACGGAGTTTGGGGCTGAGCAACTTGAAGAGTTTGTTACCATTTTTTCATTGTATTTCAATGTATCTCATTATATTCTATGTATTTCATCGTATTCATTGTATTTCAATATATCTCACATGTATTTCATTATATTCACTATCTCGCTATATTTCATGAATGTATTCATTTATTTTTTAATTAATACTCCCTCCGTTTCAATTTATGTGAACCCAGTTGACTGGGCACGAAGTTTAAGAAAAGAGAGAAGACTTTTGAACTTGTGGTGTAAAATGAGGCACATATATTTTGTGTGACTATAAATCATTGCAAAAAGGTAAATTGTTTCCAAATAAGGAAAGGGATCATTCTTTTTGACATGGACCAAAAAGGAAATAGGTTCACATAAATTGAAACGGAGCGAGTATAATTTATGTATTCAGATTTATAATTGAGTTTGTTGAGTTATATTAGGAATCTATTATATTAATTGATTCACTTTCTGTTTTAAAAATAGTGTAATCCCCTATTTCACACCGTGAATACAGTCGAATACAATAATCTGTCCAGCTGTAATCCTACATTTCACTCCATGAATACAGTCGAATACACTCGAATACAACAACTGATTAGCTGGACTTCCTTGATTCACGCCTATTTTTGCTACTGTATTCATGAATACAATAGCTTAAATACATCTTATAACAACAGAAAATGTATCTATAATACGTAATATAGCAAACGGTATCTATAGATGGTTAATTACTAAAAAAATAGTGCTTTATGAAAAAAAAATTTCATTGGAAGGTAACTTTTCTTTCATGGCTCTCCAAATCACCTAATATGTTTATAAAACAACCCTAATGTAATTAACCTATGTTATATCCATATTATAGACTTGACCCAGTGACTTGTTTTTCAAAGTAGGTTAATTTACATTTGACTCAGGAAGCTTTTTGTTTTCCAATACTGCTTACCAGTATGATTTAAAGTTCTCTAAACTTTACAACAAACATGTGTTGCACGGTGGAAAAATGACTTTAGTGATCCTCAAAATTAAAGATGGTATATCATGCAATGCGGGCATTCAGTTGTTTGGCACTTTAGTTAAGGAAGATTAAATGGAAAGTCAATACTCGTTAGCTAGAATCATCTTTACTTCATGTGCAGATTTCACTGCTTCTGTGCTTCATAAATTGAGCCTTCACAAGCACCTTCAATGGCCTTCCTTTGATAATCCCATGTTCCAAGAAGAATTAGTTTTATGAAATATTGTGCAATTACAGAGATATTGCATCACTATTACATCATATTGTGGCCATGGATGTCCCTGATTCGTTGCTTTTGGCTCATGCTTTTCACATTCAATGTTCTTGGAAGCTTGCGTTGAAGCTTTGCCTTTTACAACAACGGAGATAGTTCCATATGGATGGTTGAAATTGGTGCAAATTCTCTCTGTCGCTAAACGTATGGTCTCCCAACACTTACACCATCTCCGCCCCTAACATCAAATTTCACGCTAAAATGGTATAACACTCAATTTACTTCAGCTACACCATTTTTTTCACCAAAAAAAAAATATTTCTTTTTATATTCTTCTCTCTCTTCTATATTATATTATTATCTTCTATTTAATTTTTTTTTTATTTCCTTCAAATAAATTCTATATTTTTTCTTTTTTCCATATTCATCACATATAATTCACATTCACCACTTATATAATCATTTATTACAAAATTATTTTTAAGGATAAATCAACTAAAAGTGAAATCATTGATAAAAGATAATTAAATAAATATTACATCATAGTCAAATTAATTTAAGTACCACATAAATATTCAACTTTTGCCTCTATTCTTCCATAAATGCTCGATTAATGCATTACGAAGTGCCAAAATGAACATGTTTATCCTTAATTTTTTTGTGTCGACCTAAAAAGTGTTCAAATCGATGATCTTCATCTACTGCTATTTCTACCGTGGGAGCTGGATATTCACATGCATCTTGAATTGGTGCATTATGATCACGCTCGTCCTCAATTAACATGTTGTGCAGTATAATACATGTGGTCATTATATCACGTAGCACCTCTTTTCTCCAAAAACCTGACGGACATGCAACAACTGCAAAACGAGAGTGCAAAACTCCGAATGCACGTTCAACATCTTTTCGACAAGATTCTTGTTTTATTGCAAAATATTTCTTCTTTGCTAAATGTGGCTCTCGAATAGTTTGCACAATAGTAGACCATTTTGGATATATACCGTCAGCTAAATAATAATCGATGTCATATTCTTTGCCTTGAATAACATAACAGGCCGGAGGAGCAATACCATTAGCAACATTAGATATCTTACATTTGTATTTTTTATTTTTAATAATGGTTATATTTATTTTTATATAATTAAAATAATAATAAAATTAACTTATAATTTTATATAAATATAATATATACAAAAATTAATATATCAAAAAATAGGATATCAAATTAAAATTATAAAGATCTTAATATAAAAATTAATTATATACACAATATATGATAAATTAAAAGTCCAAAAAAATAAAAAAATAAATAAAATAATAATAATTCAAATTTTGTGTTAATAAACAGTGTCACACCAAATTTGATGTGACACTATGCACACACTAAAATGGTTCAAAATTTGGTGTTTCGTTGGAGAAAAAACATTAATTTTTATACCAAATTTGAATTTAGTGCAAAAAAATAGTGCAACATTGGAGATGCCCTAAGCTGTTCAAGTTTTGTGGGATGCAAATGCTTATGTTTGTTGAGGAGCTTGTGCATGAGTTCATGCCTGTCATTTTACTAGTTTTTGGGCACACGCCCCTAATGAGTATTGAACTTTAAAAATAACATAAATATTATTAAAAATGTATTTTTGGTTATAACATAAAATTTAATTGCAAATTCTAAAATAAAGAATGTTGATCTTGCTTAATAAATTCTATAAAGAAGAAACCTTACCCCAAGTTCGTGGATACCTTAGATACTAAGGTTCCTTTATTTTAGATAATCCGTAAATATAATAGCAAAGAAGCCAATATAAAAGAACTGCGCAAAGCGAATAATTCAATTTAATTGCAAAAACTTATAGAAAAATGCAATTGGCTAAATACAAGGTTTCGTGAAGGTGTTTTAATTATAAATTTTAAGAAATCGAAGAACAAAATAATTAAGGAATACACACCAACTTAACATAAATTTATCTTTTCGTATGTCAGAGATATTTTGTCACGACCGGCCTGTCAAGCATCTCTAACCATGCGTTTAAGATGTAAACATGAATATTATAATTACGAGAATAATGTACATGAAGAAAATCTGCCCAAAAAGACATATATATATATATACATATACGTGCAACATACGTAGGGCGAGCCGACAAGGCTGCTATAGACAACTATACATCTCAAAACTGAAAGCCGTCAAGACCATATACTATCCAACCAAACATACTATCTACATACCTCTAATAGAAATATAAGTGTACAAAGACAAAGCCACATCATACCTATATATATATAAACAAAATATTGTACCAAAATCAAAGCAGCTCCCGATCAAGTGGAGCGCGCCAAAGGGATCCTAAGAAGGGGGACTGTATGCTTGCCTACCTGCACCTGCGGGTATGAAACGCAAGCCCCTTAAAATAAGGCGTCAGTACGAAAAATATACTGAGTATGTAAGGCATGAAAATTAGTACGTAAAAGACATAGATGAAACATGGAATAAAGAATCACGTCTTTAAATCTGAATAACTTTGTAAATTTTGACACATTTATAATGTCATGCACGTGCGTATAAATGTCGTGCCATGCATAGGTATGGGTGTACATAATATCATCAAGCCACTGAGGGCATCCCATCATATCGTCTCGGCAACTGTAGGCAACATCATCAACATATACCGACTGATCAGGTGGTGATGCGTATATACGCGTATATAACGCCATCTGGTCATGGGTCAATGTACATATATAAATGAATGAAATGCATGAAAAATATGTAATAATCTCAATATTTCTTCTGGATAAACTTTTTCAACTGCATATTATTCTAAGACTCATGAACAGAAGATAATAATAATTCACATGGGGAATCAAACATATAGACACCCCTAGTATTTCTATGAATAGAGTAATTTATGGAAACTGTCCATTTGCTCGTTTCTTCTCTATAATTTGGACCATGCCAAAACAAAAAAGGGATGGCCTTAACTGGAGTAAGGAAAAATTCGTATAATATTCTGTTGGAAATCTTCGTGGATTGAATTTGGAACCCCAAAAATCAGCTTTTGCTTTTTGAAATTGTTGAACGATTTAGCTTCTGCTTCTATGAACGAATTGAACGAAAATTTTAAGCTTCTCGCTTTGTTGAAGTGATGAACGACTTTGTTAGGCTTCTGTTCTTGAATTTTCAAACCAAGAAAGGAAGTATCCTTGCTGTTTGAATGACTACGTTACTTTATTCCTTATCCAAAGGAATTAGAACAATCTTCTTTATTTATTTAATTCAATTAAGCCATAGATTTCCACTATGGATTTTTGCTTATTCATTTCATGTGGTTAGCTACTGCTGCCACGGTTTATTTTCACACTTTAATAATTAACTAGGTAATGTTTCGCTCTTCGATAATTAACGAATTACCCGTATAATTAAGAATTGCCACAGTTATTTAAAATTCTACTTATTTTTAATATATATATATATATATATATATATATATATATATATATATATATATATATATATATATATATATATATATATATTATCGTGGCCATATGATACATTGCATGGTACTAGTCCACAATTATCAGTTGTTATCGCTCGACCCGTATTTTATCCTAAATTGGCCACTTTCAACGAAACTCCTTTTCTTTCATTCGTGCACCCTTTATCCTTCATGACACTTATTTATCGCTTGTTATAAATAGCGTAAATACGTTAATATCAAGATAATCTCATCTCCGAGACTACGTCGATTAACTGAAGACGAAACTTTTAGCGTACGAAAATGTAAGATGTAACATCCTTCTCCCCTTAGAAACATTCGTCCTCGAATGTTTAACTCTCCGGGATCTATATAACCTTGGCAAAGTCGCCTTTGTGACAACGCTACTACCAACTCTTCTTGTAGAAACCCAATAACTTAACGCCACATAGGACCACAATCATTAATAACGACGATGGCCTCACACGACCAATATCAATAGCTAACACAAGAATTTGTACACGTACCTTGAGGTTATGACGTCTCAGTAGGATCCTTCTCTAGAGAAGGAAATAAGTAGGGATATCTAGACTTCATGTCTTCCTCGGCCTCCCAAGTCATTTCTTCCACATTGATGTTCCTCCAAAGTACTTTCACGGAGGCTACCTCCTTATTCCTTCGCTTGTGGATTTGTGGGTCTAGGATGGCAACCGGAATTTCCTCGTAAGACAAGTCCTCTCTAATCTGTACATCATCCGTGGGCACCACTCGGGTAGGATCGCCAATGCAGTTTCGTAACATAGATACGTGAAAAAGTGGATGGATAGACTCCAACTCCGAGGGCAATTCCAACTCATAAGCTACTTGGCCCACTTTCCGAATGATCCTATAAGGCCCAATATATCGTGGGCTAAGTTTGCCTTTCTTGACAAACCTTATCACACCCTTCATAGGTAACACCTTTAAGAACACCCAGTCATCAATCCCGAACTCTAAATCTCGTCGTCGCACGTCAGAATATGACTTCTAATGACTCTAAGCTGTCAATTGTCGATCCCGAATAAAATTTACTTCTTCTATGGCTTGTTGAACCAGGTCTTGACCATGTAACCCAGATTATCCAACATCAAACCACCCTATAGGTGACCTACACTTCCTTCTGTAGAGAGCTTCGTATGGAGCCATCTGAATACTGGAATGGTAGCTATTATTATATGCGAACTCAATAAGCGGCAAATGATCATCCCAGCTACCTTTGAAGTCTATCACACAAGCTCGTAATATATCCTCTAGTGTTTGAATAGTACACTCAGCCTGTCCATCTGTCTGGGGATGAAATATTGTACTAAGACTTACTTGGGTTCCCAATCCTTTTTGGAAGGACATCCGGAAGTTAGCGGTAAATTGAGCTCCTCTATCTGAGATAATAGATACAGGACACCATGCAGTCGTACTATCTCCTATATATAAAGCCTTGCATAATCCTCTGAGGAATATGTAGTCCTAACGGGCTGAAAATGGACTAACTTTGTAAGCCTATCAACAACCACCCATTCTAATCGAACTTACGCTGGGTACAAGATAAGCCTACGATGAAGTCCATATTGATTACTTCCTATTTCCAAGTCAGAATCTCCATAGCTTGCAATAACCCACTAGGTTTTTGATGCTCAATCTTAACCTGCTGACAGTTAGGATACTGCGCAACAAATTTTGCTATATCCTTTTTCATTCCGTCCTACCAATATACTTCCCTGATATCATGATACATCTTTGTTGCTCCTAGATGGATAGAATAACGAGAATAGTGAGTTTATCCCATAACCTGCTGACGCAGCCATGCAACATTAGGCACACATAATCGTCCTTGATATATGAGGACTCCATCTTCTGTAATTTCAAATGGTGTCTTCTCCTTCTACATAGTGGTATCCCTATAATGAACTAACATACAATCCTCGTACTGGCGTTCATTTACTTCAGTTACTAAAGAGGATATTGTTGTATCCTGAATAGTAATTCCATTATTACCTGAGTCCAGTAACCAAACTCCAAGACTAGCTAGTTGATGAACATTATGGGACATTTTCCTCTTTTCTGGCTGTAAATATGATAGGCTACCTATAGATCTACGACTGAGGGCATCGGCTACTACGTTCGCCTTCCCCGGATGGTATAAAATATCAACGTCATAGTATTTAAGTATCTCCAACCATCTCCTTTGATGTAGATTCAATTCATTTTGCTTGAAGATGTACTGGAGGCTCTTATGATCCGTATAGATATCAACATGAATGCCATACAAGTAGTGCCTCTACATCTTTATTGCATGAATCACCGCAGCTAACTCTAAATCATGGGCAGGGTAGTTCTTCTCGTGTTTTCTTAGTTGTCTAGAAGCATAAGCTACAACCTTACCATGCTACATCAGCATACAACCCAACCCAATGCTTGAAGCATCACAATAGATAACGTAACCATCGGTCCCTTCTGGAAGCGTCAGAACTGGTACTGACGTTAATCTGTCCTTTAATGCCTCGAAACTCCGTTCGCAAGCATCAGTCTATTGAAACTTTGCTCTCTTCCGAGTCAACTTTGTCAAAGGTGCTGAAAGGGAAGAAATCCCGTTACAAATTTCCTATTAACCTGCCAAACTAAGAAAGATACAAACCTCCATCAGTGTTGTGGGTCTTGTGTCACGACCCAATTTCCCCTCTGTTGGGTTTCGTGATGGCACCTAGTCTTAAGGACTAGGTAAGCCTAATAATTGCGGAATAACAACCATGAACAATAACATCTAAAATTTGTCTGAAATAGAATTCTTATGCAATGAACATCTTCCCAAAATCCGGTAGTACAAGTCATAAGCTTTTCTAAGAGTAGTTATACAAAATAAATACATCACTATTCCGAACAAAGAAACAGATGGAAATAAGTACAATTGAAGGTGACTCCGAGGACCGCGAATGGTGCTACAGTTTTATCTTGAGTCTCCACCGCGACGAACAAATACTATCAATCAAATACTTGGATTTGTACAAACAAAAAAATGTACAATAAGTATAGTATCAGCACAATCGACCCCATGTGTTGGTAAGTGCCTAGCCTAACCTCGCGAAGTAGTGACGAGGCTAGTACCAGACTACCAAATAGACCTGTGCAATATAGCGTACGAAATAATATGAGCATATAAAAAAAATGATGGCAACAATGATCAACCAGTGATATAAATAGCAGGCCACAAGAACACCATAAATGCTTCTCAACAAACAGTGAATACAAGTACAATCAATTAATCGAGTCCTTAAAATATAAATCTCTCGCCTATAAATCCTTCAAGTAATAATCTCTAAGATAATATGCTTTTTAAATAAATATATTTTGAATATATTTCCTTCAAATAAGTGTCCTCCAAGTAAGCACCTTTCGAATATAATTCTTTCGAGTAGAGGTCACCTTGTGACGCCTCATTTCATAATCATAAATAATATAGGTCTCAGCCCACTTTCATATTTTTCATGGCACCTCGTGCCCACATATATCTGTCTCCTTTTGCACAAGAATATTCTCATATTACTTAGTTCATAGGTTCCATAACCCGATATAATTAAGAATCTTCAAAGAGCCTCATTCACTTAACATAGGTAGGGTACAACTCCCACCCCAATTAGGAAATCAACTAGAAAAGATGAAATTATTTTTAGAAATAATTTGATAAAGAAAATACCCCTTTCAATCAAAGTACAATATCGAATGAATTATTACCTTTAATACTAGAAATCAATAAATTAAAACATAGAAGGAATTCCCTTTTAAGTAAAGTACAACCTAAAACGGTTTAAGGAAAATTTAGCTAAGAAATCAATTTAGTTAAAAATATAACAATTGTTGAAATTTGAAGTATTGAATATATATAAAACAAGTAGGTGGAGGTATTGTCAACACTATGGATTCCCCACATAAAGGATTACATCCGTAAAGGAATTTTAACCACGAGAAAGTAAGGAATGCAATAACCAAAACATAGGCTAAAACAATCACTAGGATAATAATCAGGGATCTCTCCGTATCCCGAGGATCTCTCGGTATCCTCAATCTGTACCAGGGATCTCATAGTATCCCGAGGATCTCTTGGTATCCTCATTACATACTAGGGATCTCTTGGTATCCCGAGGATCTTTTGGAGTCCTCATTATATACTAGGGATCTCTTGGTATCCCGAGGATATCTTGGTATCCTCTTTATATACTAGGAATCTCTGGGTATCCCGAGGATCTCTTGGTATCCTTATTACATACTAGGGATCTCTTGGTATCCTCATTATATACTAGAGACCTCTTGGTATCCTCATTATATACTAGGGATCTCTTGGTATCCCGAGGATCTCTTGGTATCCTCATTATATACTAGGGATCTCTTGGTATCCCGAGGATCTCTTGGTATCCCGAGGATCTCTTGGTACCCTCATTATATACTAGGGATATCTTGGTATCCTCATTATATACTAGGGATCTCTTGGTATCCAGGGGATCTCTTGGTATCCTCATTATAAGTCCAAATCAATATACGTGCAGGGGGATCTCCTGGGATTCTAACCCGTAGTCCCAAAGTAAATACACAACGCAACCGACAAAATCAATAGTTACATCACAATAGAAGGATCGGATACCACCGAAATACATATAACAACAACAAATGACAATAATACGAGGTAAGACGAGTAAAGCAACTCAGGGGCTGTAAATCACGAGAAAATGGTAGAACCAGCTCAAAGGAATAACCACAGAAGAGGAAATCCTAGGATAAAGGAAATAGTTCAACAACGGAAAAACTAACACGTAGCAACGATTCCATAATATACAAGTCAATAATAAGGAAATCAACACAAGCCAAGTGGTTATGAAAAATATAACATAACAATAGGAGAGGCCAAAACTCTTCAGTGAAGTCAAATAGGAGTCATATTAATCAAATTATAAGACTCGCGGACATGCTTGACACCAACGTATAGATACTCGTCACCATGCCTATACGTCGTACTCGACAAATAACACATAACAATTATGACACAACTCCTAATCCCTCAAGCTAAGGTTAAACCAAATACTTACCTCCCTTTGCAACCAATTCAAAATTCTAACAATCCTTTGCCTCGCGAATTCGTCCGAAGCTTCAAATCTATCCACAAACAATTCAACATACTCAATACGAATTGTAGGAATTAACTCCATATGAAATTACTAATATCCCGGATTAAAATCCGAAATTCATTTTTAAAAAAATTAACAGCGGGACCCATATTTCGAATCTAAGAAAAACTTACAAAATTCGAATACCCATTTCGATACGAGTTCAACCATACAAAAATTATTGAATTCCGACATCGGATCGCCTTTCAAATCTTCAATTGAAGTCGTTCAAGATTTCCACCATTTTCAACCCAATCTTTACCCATATGAACTCAACAATCTTCTAATAAAACTTATTTGTACATATATGGGATCATAATACTTTTACACCCAAGAATCATACTACTAATTATCCATCTTTACCCCAAACTTGAGATTAAAGACTAGGGTATGGAGTCCTTACCTCTTAGATGACGATCTTGTGATTGGGCTCCTATTCTTGAAGATTGATGCAAGGTTGGATGATTTAAATGTTGCGTTTCCTCCTTATATCTCTAAAATGCTCTCACCTCTATCTAGAATACTCAGAAAATCACCCCAAAATGAACCCCAAAGCCTATATATTGAAATGGGGTCGGGTTATAAAAATAGGAAAAATTAACCCTCCGAAGTCGGGTATGCTATAGCAGAATGGGCTGCAGAACGAGAATGCTGGCTGCATAATGCGCCGCAAAATCGGCACCCAAAAGTGGGTTACATTGGTCCAGTCTGCGACAGAAATGCGACCGCAAAGTTCGAAATGCGACAGGTTTTGCGGTCGAAGATTTGAAACCGGATCGCATTTTCCAGCCTTTGGTAATTTGATCATAACTTTGTGTAGGAATGTCCAAATGACGAACGGTTTGAAGCGTTGGAAACTAGACTTGAAGACCTATCATATCATAGGTTATTCATCATATAAAACCTTATACGTATTTATATATACTCGTTCAAAGTGGAGACTTGTGCAAACTCCTTTGAAATCTTAGCCTATTATGTAATTTTTCAACTTGGCTTAGACATAGGGCGTTCCTTAGACCCCATATCTCTTATAATATGTATCGTTCACTTATTATCGTATCCAATTGATATCCATAATTTTAATAGTTCCCCCCCATATAATAGTATAATTAGAACACGTCAATTTTTCTATTTCGCCAAAATGCGCTGAATTGTCCTACAGACTTCTAAATCTAAATTCGGACACACGTCTAAGTCTGAAATCACCTTAAGAAGGTAGTGACATCATTAAAAATCCATTCCGAGGTTGTTTTCTCATAAGTCAACTCTCTGGTTAACTCTTTCCATTTGAGCTTTAAAATGAGATTGTTTTCCTTTAAAAAAAATTTACTTTGAATCTTACGAATACCAAACTCGAACACACATGAATGCATATTACCAAGCTTCTCGATGTCTTAAGCCGCTGAACGAGACACAAATTCTTAAAACGACAGGTCGGGTCGTTACATTCTCCACCTCTTAAACAAACGTTCATCCTCAAATGTACTAAGAATTATTCTGAGGTTGCCAAATTGATGATTTTACTTTTACACATATGCTCGTAGTTGATCCCACATTGTCACATTCGAAATAAGTTCGACAATACCATTTTAATTGGGTCTATTTCTCTTACCCATATTTGTAAACTTTAAGACCAAAATTTTCACACTCCGAACATTTTCAAAAAAGGTCCGATTTTCACATCATCACACGACCTTAATCTCACCTGGTTATAGCAACTTGTGCCTACGCACACATCAACTTTTTAATAGCGCTAAAAGGTTGTCACATCCTCCCCCACTTAGGGTCATTCACCCTCAAATAAAAAGTAGAGTCCGTTCTCACACATATAATGTAACTTTTCTTTTTCTTTGCACATCTCAATGTCCCAAAATTTTCTAACTCCCAAAATTTTCAAAAATTTTGGCAGATTCTCCCCTGTAATTGGGCATATCATCTGCCAGAGTAATACCAAAACAACTCCTAATAACACATCCACAACCCAACAAATTACCATAATATATTTATCAATAACACCAATCTCCACATCACAAGCATGACACTATCATAAAGATATTTCGATATGAAACACATCATATGTATGACCTTAACTACATCTCTGGTTTTATTAGTGGTACATAATCAATTACAAAATTGCCAATTAACTTCATGTTAATAAATTATTGTTTCAAGCTTTCACGTTACTAACAACGTAGCATGAAGACCTCATAATTACTTACCCAAATTAACGATTCACTGTTAATGTCACCTAGGCACTCACCTTGTATGCTAAACTCAATAGTTAAAATACAAATTTGGCAAATTATGCACAGAGATATTCATATAAGAATTTTCAAATAAGCCTCATATGCATGACTCCTTATAAGTACAAGTACCTCGTCCTTATATAACGTCCACCGCAACTTGTAGCCCGGCTTAAATATTTCATATCATATAAAAATGTGAGGATCTCGCCCTCAACTCTAAATCACAAGTATTTTGCACATTGTGCCAATTGAATTTTTTTTTTCATTTCCTTTCTTTCTTCTTCTAAATAAATTTCTATTAAACAAAATCACAACATACAATGATCCCTCATACCGGTAGGGCATATAACTTATAACTGAAATCGATTATTTAGAAATTACATCCAACTCATCGAATTGATTAACAAAAGTCACTTTTAGCCTGACAACTATTTTTAGTGACCAACACATAATGATAGACATAGAGATCTCCATATAATCTCCCAATAGAAGTATTCATATAAGTAATTTTAAGATTACGAAGCTCACTCATGATTGGAGCATATTAGGAGGGCTCACCTCGATATCAGAACCGAATCAAGTTAAGGAAATTGTTCCTTTATGATAACTCAAGTTTTTACTTGTAACGACTCTATCTAGTGTAGCGACCTCAGCTATACCATAAAAAATATATCAATAGGTCGGGCCTCCACCTCTTAGGTACCATCTACCCTGTTTTCCTCCACCCCTAATTGGTAGTGTAAGTAGAGTTGTAACAGTAATGGAGTACGTGACATGTGTGCTCTGATGGAATAGATCTCTCCTAAGTCTATGAAAATTTCTCAGGATGTTCCTAGTATCACCATGTTCATAACAATCCATCCGCAGTTCTACTGCTCATACTAAGTCTGCACCGGATAACTTAAATAACCATTGCAGGAGATTCCATGCCACTAGTACATTAAAAGATGACCGCCCTATGCGAGTGTTGTGATTAACTTAAGCACTACGAGTATACTGAAATTAGTTCTGTGAGCCCGCTGATACTGAAATATAGAAGTATTAAGGACGCGGGAATATCTCAAGTCCCATCATCATACCATTCAAATCTCAGCTCTTAATCATATACAAGTTTTGGAAAACCTTTCAATACCACATAAATATATCTCAGGCCAAAATTGACATAACACATGACCCCACAATTTGATCGTTGATAGTAGACTCCCTGTCACACCTCCTTTTTTCTTTCTTTATAGGAATCCCTGCTTATTTTTACTACACCTCGGGAAGGGATGTAATAAAGAAGGGAAAGGAGGTTTTTCCAATTTAAGGACAGTCGGAACGGGATTAGTTGTTTAAATTTTCAGAGTCGCCACTTGAGAATATGATGGTGTCCCAAGTCACCGGTTTAATCCCGAACCGAGGAAAGTTTGACTCT
>MU683683.1:0-14219 GCA_026770625.1 Nicotiana glauca
GCACGTTGGCATGAATGCACCTATACAGTCAATCCTTTCTATTATGTATTTGTTCATCCGCATGTCTTATCCCGGCATTTTTATGTTTGGTCTAACCTATTTTGCTCTCTTTTTCTCTATTTTATTCTTGCTCTTTTCCCCTTATTTAAATCTTTATTTCCCGCTTCTTCTTCCTTTTTTTTGTTCTTTCTTTTGTTTTTCCGCGCTCTTCTTTCTTTTCCTTTTGTTTTTCCGCTCTTTTCTTTCTTTTCCTTTTGTTTTTCCGCTCTTTTCTTTCTTTTTCTTGTTTTTCCTCTCTTTTCTCTCTTTTTCTTTTGTTTTCTAACTTTGCGGGGGCCATGGAATTTGCTAAATGGCGCGCCTCGAGCTCTAAAGATCAATTAATTAAGTGAGGATCTTGAGCGATTGTCATAAGTGTGAGTAAAAAGAAATGGCCAGCAACATGTTCACTATTTTGAGACTTAGCGAAATTAAAATTGACCACCGATAAATATGTTTGGAGGCCTTTAATCCAAATAAAGTCTCACACCCAATATGGCACAGCCAATTCCATTAAATTACTAAAAACTAGTACTTGAAATTACTACTGATAACTAGTACTTGAAACTAAACCAAGATCATAGGCGTGAATAGATGGATATCGACAAACAAAATGGTCTAAAAAATGAAGATTAAATGAAATCCAGGCGGGATGAAAATGGACAACCACTAATTTATTGTAGAAACTTATTATAAATTAATTTCACATGCCATTGTCTCCATAAGACAAGTTTACCACAAAGAAAACAACTCATATATATTGTAACAAGATAATAAAATAGATGAGAAGACAACAAAATAGAAAAACAATCCAAACACTCTACTGTAACGTTTGGTCCATACTACAAGAATCCGAAAAGTTACGACTATTACCCAAACGAACAATTGGAGAAACATTTTATTGCCTGATGAAACAACAACAAATAACCAATTCAAAACTCTTGTGAGATCACAAATTACTTAATAAATTTGTGATGATGCAGCCCAAATCAACACATAATTTGCACTCGAAATCATGCAGATATACTGCCCAAAAGTGTAAGAACAAAACAGATTTCCAGCTCACTTAATAACCTGGACAACTGTCCAGAGTACTGCACTTCATTTGCTCAATCTATTGCTGAGATCAGATTCTTTAGCAACTCGAAAGAGTAAAATTATCATGACAGTAACAGGGCTGACGAGATCTGAACAAACAGAGAAAAAAAAACAGAGCAAGTATGGACATACATAACCAACGAAACAATTTGACTTCACTCCCCATTTGGACCAACAAAAAAACTAAACCAAACACGAGTCACTACTGCTGCCATCGACTAAATGCACTCAATAACAGCCCCCAAACATTTGATCGAAAGTAAAATTGTTTCCTCAATACTCAGTTTCAGTTCGAACTCAGATTTCATGGTCATAACTCACCAAATAGGCAAACAACATAATAGCCCTATTGACAACTTCCTTTAGCTGAAATGATAGCGAATGGAAAGGACTCAATTTACAAACAAACTCTTTTCATAGATTATGTCAAGCATTTCTTTAGGAGAAGCTCACGATGGGGAAGGCACTATTAATTTTGCTAAAACCAAATGGATTTACAGTGGATTTTTTTGAGAATAAGACGATGAACTAATGAACTTTTAAGCAAACACATAGACTGGATGTTGGATGGCTAATATCCACATTCATTCTCAGTTTAACACAAGAAAAACAACCAGCAATTGGCCTGTGAATTCATGATATGGATTCGAAAAGCAGAGAATAGAATTACGCTATCATGAACCTGCTAACTGGCAGATATAATCAAACAAAAGCCTAAATGACAGCAGCAATGAGATACAAACTTAGAAATTCCAGCTTTACTATAACTCGGGAGTGTTTTCGACTCAAAAATAGCATAAATGGAACTGAATCAAGGCCAAACAAGTTTAAAACTCGACTAAAAGGAACATATATTGAGTTTCGAGATTCGAATTAAACCATGATACCAACCAGTCAGATAAGAGTCGACAAAATCGACCATAATCTCGAATCGAAACTCAACAACTCTTCTCTAATGATTAAACAAATCTATTGCAAATTAACTGAAATATTTTTTTTATATCGATAAATCGAGATGAAGTTAAAATACTAATCTAAATCAACAATCAAGCAGAAATGACAGAACCAAGCAATCACTTTAAACAGAACAAATCAATTCAAATGCTATACGAGCCATGCGAATAGAACAGGGTCATATGTCGAGGAGAATCATCCAATCAGAACCACACAGAGACAAATTTTAACAACATTTACATTAAAACACAGATTCAAACGGAATATAAGTGGTAGAAGAGGAATCGATTCAACAAAATTGCACATAAGGAATGGAAAGAACCTGAAGAAGTTGAGATACTAGCCAGAGATTCACTTCGAGTTTCCGAATCCAAAATGAGTTACACTCTTTGAATTCCAAATATTATTACACAATTTTGCTAGAAATTGGAAAGAAAATTTTCGCTCAAAACCTCACAACTCTCAACCCTAACTATTCTCTCAATTTTTTCCGCGATTGTTATCTCAGTCTTCCTCCAAAATCCTCTCTTCTGCTCTCTCCCCTTTGCCTTCCGTCTTCTCCTTCAAATATAGCCAGCAGCTTCTTCGTTCAAAATGGCGAAATAGAGAAGGTTATAGAGACACGGAAATACCGTGTCTCTTTGTAGAGTTTCCGATATTTTCAAGGGGCAAAACGGGTTGGGCTTGGGTGTGTATTTGGGTTGGGTATAGGGTTGGGTTAGATTTAATTGTTTTTGGGCTTAGGGTATTTTTGGCCCAAGAATATTGTTTATATATATCTATATAATATTTTGTATTTTTCTGATTTATAAACTCGAAATTAAAATTAATAATTATTCTAATTAAACTTTAAAAATTATTTTAATAACCATTTTGTAGTAATTTTCGATTAAAACATTAAAAAGCTAAAAGGAACTAATTAAATTTTTTTTTGGTTTTTCTTCCATTTGTTTCTTTTAAAAAATGCATTAATACTAAAATGTAAAAACTAAAAATCTTAATGTATATGTATTTTTTGTATTTTTAATATGAGTTATCATGTGACCAATTAATAAAAAGAATGCAACAAAATTCTTAAAATTGTAAAATTATTTTATTTGACATTTTTGGGAATAATTTGCTTAGGGTAAAAATCACGTGCTCACACCGACAACGCAAAGAAAGCCTATATAGGGCACAACCTCTCCGACCCAGGTAAGTACCGCGAATTCTTAACTAACCATGCAGATCTATTTGCCTTCTCTCACTCAGATATGCCGGGGATCCCAAAAGACAGCGCCACTCATAAGCTGAATGTCGACCCACTTTATCCGCCCGTACGGCAGATGAGGAGGAAATTCAACGTGGTTAAAAAGAAAAATGGGAAATGGAGAATGTGCGTAGACTTCACCGATCTGAACAAGGCAAGCCCAAAAGATTCCTTCCCATTGCCCCATATCGACCAGTTGATTGACGCAACAACAGGGCACGAACTGCTAAGTTTCTTGGACGCCTACTCCGACTACAACCAAATCTTAATGGCCGAAGAAGATCAAGAAAAAACAACTTTCATCACCCACTAAGGGACGTACTGCTATAAAGTGATGCCCTTCGGACTCAAAAACGCGGGAGCCACATACCAAAGGTTGGTTACCAAGATGTTCAAGGAACATTTCGGCAAGACAATAGAGGTTTATATTGATGACATGTTAGTAAAATCGACAAAGAAGGAGGACCATATCGATCATGTGAAGAAGCCTTCAAGATACTGAGGCGGTATAAGATGAAATTGAACCCAAAAAAATGCGCCTTCGGCGTGGCCTCAGGAAAATTTCTAGGCTTTCTCGTGTCACAACGAGGTATCGAAGTCAACCCGGACTAGATCAAGGCCATAGACACAATACCTGAAGTTCTGAACAGCAATAAGCAGGTACATAAACTGACGGGGCGAATAGCCGCCCCATCAAGGTTCATCTCACGGTCCCCGGACAGATGCCACAAGTTCTTCAGTGTACTGAGAAAGGATCATAGGATACAATGGAACGAGGAATGCATCGACGCCCTAAGGATTAAAAGCATATCTATCCTCGCTGCCACTGCTCGTCAAAGCAGACCCAGGAGAGTGTCTACTAGTGTACTTGGAATTATCCGAAGTCGATGTCAGCGTTGTCTTAGTCCGCGAAAACAAAGGTACTCAATCCCCTATTTATTATATCAGCAAAACTTTAATAGATGCCGAGACGAGGTACCCACGCCTCGAAAAATTAGCTCTAGCGCTGGTCGTAGCTTCACGAAAGCTTAGGCCCTATTTTCAATGCCATCCCATAAAAGTAATAACAACCTTCCCCCTAAGGGGCATCCTACATAAACCCGAACTCTCGGGTAGGCTCGCCAAATGGGCCATAGAACTCAGCGAGCATGACATAATATATCATCCAAGAACCTCCATCAAGTCACAGGTACTTGCCGACTTCAGTGCCGAGATATTGCCAGAGGTGGAACAAGAGGCCCTTCGCACCTCCGCCCATACTAACCTCTGGACCCTCTATACTGACGGCGCCTCGAATGCCTTGGGATCGGGACTGGGACTCGTCCTCGAAATCCCCACGGGAGAAGTAATTCGCAAGTCCATACGATGCCCCGAGATGACTAACAACGAGGTCGAGTATGAGGTAGTGATTGCAAGTATGAAATTAGCATTCGAATACGGGGCCCAACGACTCATCCTCCAATGCGACTCTCAACTCGTCGTAAATCAAGTCACCGAGACTTACCAAATCAAAGAACAAAGACTACAGAATACTAATTAGAAATCCATAAGCTGATGCCTGAGCTCGACGAATGTCGTTTCGAGTAAATACCCATGGCACAAAACATCGAGGCAGATGGCCTAGCCAAGTTAGTCGCGGCCACCAAGAATATCAACAAAGAAAATGTGGTCACCCTCCTCCATTCGGCCGTCGACCACGTCGAAGTATTCTCTTTAAACTTAACTTGGGACTGGCGCAACCCCCTTGTATCCTATCTGCAGGATGTAACACTCCCACATGAAAAAAAAAGAAGCCAAGAAGCTCCGAGTGCAGGCTGCCCAATATAGCCTGATAAATCATAACCTCTACAAGAGAACATTTGGCGGTCCCCTTGCTAAGTGCCTCGGACCGCATCAAACAAGACAAGTATTAGAAGAGGTGCACGAGGGCCATTGCAGCGCCCATACAGAAAACCGCGCCCTCGTTCGATGCCTCATCCGCGCTGTTTATTACTGGCCTACCATGAAAAAAGAAGCAGCATATTATGTCTGGAGATGCGAGTAGTGCCAAAAGTACGCCCCTATGATACACCAAGTGGGGAAGTTCTTCCATTCAGTCACCTCGCCATGGCCCTTCATAAAGTGGGGAATGGATATAATCGACCCTCTGCCAGCAGGACAAGGAAAGGTACGTTTTCTTTTAGTTTTGACTGACTATTTTTTAAAATGGGTTGAAGCAGGTGCGTACGCAAAAATACGCGAACAAAAGGTCATCGCCTTTATATGAAAAAATATCATATGTCGTTTCAGCATCCCCAAAGAAATCAGTTGTGACAATGGGCCTCAGTTCATCGGTAGGAAAATAATCGAGTTCTTCAAAAAATAGCACATCAAACGGATACTTTCCACTCCGTATCATCCCACCACTAACGGCCAAGCCGAGTCTTCCAACAAAACAATATTGATCATATTGAAAAAGAAGCTCGAGGAAGCTAAAGGGTTGTGGCCCGAATTACTACCGGAAGTATTATGGGCATACCGGACCACGCCCAAGTCCGGCATGGGAGAAACACCATACTCACTGGTCTACGGGACCGATGCAGTCATACCCGTCGAGGTCGGGGAACCAAGCCTGAGATATTCCCATACCAGCGGGATAGACAACGGCGAAAATAGGTTGCAAGAACTAGACGAAGCTGAAGAACGAAGATACATGGCCCATATAAGAATGACAGCCCAAAAATAGCAGGTGGAAAGATACTACAACAAGAAAGCCAAAGTAAGATCGCTCAGAGTTGGCGACTACGTCCTCAAAGCCAAAACACTGGCATCGAAAGACCCGAATGAGGGAAAGTTGGGGACCAACTGGGACGGACCATACAAAATCATAGCAGTCGCGAACAAAGAAGTGTTCCAACTAGAAATAATGGAGGGAAAATCGCTCCAAAATAATTGGAACATCGCCCACCTCAAATAGTTCCACTTCTGAAAGGCATCTCCTAAGTCGTACTCTTTTTCCCTGACCCGAGTTTTGTCCCAATTAGGTTTTCTCGGGGAGGGTTTTAACGAGGCGGAAAAGGGGATACCCAGTGGCATAAGAGTGCAAGTCGACACGGTCTCTAGGACAATGTAATAAAGGGACTACAGTAGTTATTCTCCATTGTATGAACAGAATTCTCCATTGAATGAACAGAATTCTCCATTAAATGAACAATATTCTCCATTGTATGAACATAATTCTCCATTGAATGAATGGAAATCTCCCTTGTACGAACAGAATTCTCCATTGTGCGAGCGTAAATATCCATTACACGAACAAAAGTTGATCTCCATTATACGAATGGGAGTCTCCACAGAACGAACATCCTAATGGCTAAGGCCATCGACATCGGTTCGACCTCGTTCAAACCACGACGGATACTACTTTAACGACAATCGAAGCAACATCTTAATGGCTAAGGCCATCGACATCGGTTCAAACTCGTTCGAACCACGCCGAATACTACTTTGACGACAGTTGAAGCAATATCCTAATGGCTAAGGCCATCGACATCGGTTCGACCTCGTTCGAACCACAACGGATACTACTTCGACGACAGTCGAAGCAATATCCTAGTGGTTAAGGCCATCGGCATCGGTTTGACCTCATTAAAACCACGACGGATACTACTTCGACGACAGTCGAAGCAACATCCTAGTGGCTAAGTCCATCGACATCATTCGAACCACGACGGATACTACTTCGACGACAGTCGAAGCAACATCCTAATGGCTAAGGCCATCGACATTAGTTCGACCTCGTTCGAACCATGACGGATACTACTTCGACGACAGTCGAAGCAACATCCTAATGGCTAAGGCCATCGACATCGGTTCGACCTTATTTGAACCACGACGGATACTACTTCGACGACAGTCGAAGAAATATCCTAATGACTAAGGCCATCGACATCGGTTCGACCTCGTGCGAACCACGACGGATGCTACTTCGACGACAGTCGAAGCAACATTCTAATGGCTAAGGCCATCGACGTCTGTTCAACCTCGTGCGAACCATGACGGATGCTACTTCGACGACAATCGAAGCAACATCCTAATGTCTAAGGCCATCGATATCGGTTCGACCACGTTCGAACCACGACGGATACTACCTTCACGACAGTCGAAGCAACATCCTAATGGCTAAGGCCATCGACATCGGTTCGACCTCATTCGAACCATGACAGATACTACTTCGACGGTAGTCGAAGCAACATCCTAATGGCTAAGGCCATCGATATCGGTTCGATCTCGCTCGAACCACGACAAGACCTTTTTAACGAATAAAAAAAGCAACCTCTACGGAGGCTAAGCATTATAAAAGAAAACCCAAGAAGGGAAAGGCAACAAATGGACGAAGCAACAAAAGTAAATTTTATATTACAACAAAAAATATTTACATTCGCCCCCACGGACGGGCTCCGGCACATTCCACAAGCCAAAAATATGCACAAGTATACAAATTTGTAACTACTCGTCACCCCCTCAGGGGTAAATGTTGTTATACCAAGAATCTGAGTCGAGGCGATTGACGTCCTCGGAAGCAGAACCCTCCCCATCGGGAGAGTTGGGGTAGTACCCACATGCTTCACGAGCAGAGCGAGCCTCGCTTCACCTTGCCTAAACTTCCTCCTTCGTCGCCCAACCCTCAGCATGAAGTCCTCTATACACGTCGAGTCGAGCCTCCGCAAAGACCCACATCTCATAACACTACGATGCGTACCCCGACAGACGGGGACGAGATGAGGAGGGCTGAGAAAAGTGACCCACTTCCTCTGACCTTGGGGGATCGACCTGCCTTTGTAATTCCATCACTTTACCGACACTAACACTTAGCTCTCCCCAAAGACCATTAATTTCTGCCATCCTGGCGTCAAGCTCGGCGGTCAGATCCGCCACCCTCCATTGTAGGTCGGCGTTCTCCACCGCCACCCCATGACTCAGTTCGAGCTCGTTATCTTTCGCCCTAAAGAGCGTATCCAACTCGTTGTTACGGGCCATGGCTTTCATCAGCTCACTATCCGTCACTTCTAGCTCAGCCCCCATGCGCTCCAACTGGGCCTGCCTCTGTTCAAGCCCCTCGTGAAACACTTGAAACTCGGGGTCCCGCTGGTAGAGGTCAACCACCACTCGGTGCTTAGAGCGATATTTTTGACACTTCTTCAGCATCTTCTTGTACAAGGCCGACCTTTTCTGCTCATGGAGTCCCCTCTCCACTTCCAAAACAAGGGTCTGAAAAGAAAAGCAGAAATAAGCATGCCTCAGGTCAGTCCTACAATACGCAGAAGAGAGAAAGAGAATAAAGAGTACCTGTAAAGCCATGTCGGCAACCCTTCGTGACAGCTCTGTATCGTTCACAGTGATGAGCGTCTCGCTCTCAGGGGCGGCACATTGCAGGGTAAGGGCCGACGCAACCTACTCGTTGTTTAGCAGCAAGTTGTAAGCCCCCGGAATCATAATGCGACGGTCGAACCCATCCATCATCATCTCCATGTGGGTGTGACCACCCACAAACTCATTTACATCCTCCTAGGCATTGTCAGAGTCCGACTCCTCAGCCTCCTTATCAGGTCCTCCGAAGTTAGTTGACGAACCCCCCTCAACGTCACGTACTGAACTAGTACCAGGAGCAACACTCCCCTGTTGAGCCGACCTCCCATATAGAATAGTGTCAGCCATGAATACAGATCTGGGCGTCGTTCGAGGTGCCCAACTTCCATCAGCCTCAGTGGACACCCCCTTGCCCATCTCCAGCCTCCTCCTTTTTCTTTCCAACGGCTCCTCTCCATTAGAAGACTCATCCACGGGTTGCAGGGTTGATGCCAACGATGCCGACTCTCCCATAACAGTAGTCGCGGATGTAGCGCCCTGTAAAGGAGCTAGAGGGAGATCCTCTTGGATAGACACGCATAATATATCACGAGCATCCGAGGCAACGTCGGATTACATGAAAGTAGGGACTGACGTCCTCCTCCTGGAAGCACCTCGACCTGTTGTCATAAAGATAAACAAGTGAGCAGGACTGCAAAACTTACAAGACAAAAATTAGAAATCTACCTGAAGAGACTTTGGGGCCATAGCGCTGCATAAAGACAGGCCACATGCGTGTCTCTTTCGCGTGGGGTGGCAAGCCGGCAACCCATCTCCTGAGACCAGGGAAGGGCTGGGGCGGACGAGCCATGGCTGCAATACAAGAATTATAATTACAGCAGTAACAAGTAATACGGAACTTAACAAATTGCAATACTTACGTGTCGAATTCCACCTCTCTAGGAATCCGGCAGGGTTAGAGACCACACGCTCGGTCCTAATGAAGAAATATTTACGCCAGAATCCGCGGCTCGCTTGATCGTCAGTTTCAACCACCAATCCTTTCGTGCCACGGCTTCTTAAATGCACTATGGTCCCTCTCAGATAACCGCATTGAACAATTGTAAGAGGTGATGAACCGAGGCTTCACATCCGGCCAACTCCGCATATTTGGTCAGTAGCCGAAGCACTTTTAGGGTATTCGGCGTGAGTTGAGCCGGGCATATGTTATAGAATCGGCAAAGATCCTCCGCCAAAGGAAAAAGAGAAAGACCATAGCCAATCAAAAAGGGGTATTCATAAAAGGCATAGTACCCTGGCATGTGAACATCTATGCGATCTCTCCCCGCTGGAATCATCTCTATGTGGGCAGGTATGTCGTACTTAATGCGGAGATCTTCTAAGTGATTCTGTCACGACTCGGAAAGCACCAGAGTCGGAGTGGGAGAGTTCTTGTTGAAATCGCTTCGAGACAAAGGATGTTTTGGTAACAGTGCTTCCACCGTAAGAGGGCTAATGTCCTCTTCTTCCTCCATCTCTCCGCCATCGGAAGAGGGTGGAACGTTCGATGGAGCAGCCTCCGAGACCCTCTCATCGTTTTGGCGAGGTTTAGGCATGATTTCGGTTGAGAAAGAATTACACACACCACAACGAAGAAGAAGGAAATTTTCAATCAAGGGTAAAAGTATCAGAATGTGAAAATATAAACTAAAGGGTTGGAATACTCTTACAAATGACCAAAGTTCGAACCAAGTTAAACCCTTCCCCTATTTATAGTGTTAGGTGGCACCTGAATCGAGGCGGGAGACTTCAAATCAGTATGGGAAACCAAGCGCCAAAGCATCTGTTTTCCTGCCTCGAGAATACGCGCAATGATGACGCATGCGAACGCTGACGTCATACAAAGAAAGGCGTTTCGTTTCGACGCTTTGACAGTTATGATTGATGTCTCCCACCGGCCACGTCGCAACCCTTTACCAAATCAAACTCTCCCTAAACGGAGACATCGATTCCGCACATCGAGAACGCACCTCGCTGCGACCCCGACGAGCGGAGGGACTAACTGTATGGGGTTGAATTTGACTGATCACATCCCTAAGTCAGCATGATCGACCGCTAAACATACGCGAGCCGTGACAAAAGGACGACTTAGGGATAATAGGAGAAATGACTTCACGGTCCCTCCATAGTATGTACTTTGGTTATGTCTTTTAATATTTAAACAAAGATCCCCTCCTATATAATGGGGATCCGAGCTTTGTAAAGGGGGATTCATTTTTTTTGGAAGATAGAAGTTCTCTTGCTCTCTCCTCTCTCTAACATTCTCTCTCTTTCTATCTCTCACATATACTATTGTTGCAAAACCGATTATCAAGATCATCCTAGGGTTTATTATTTTCGATTACGATTTACCCCTTCATCCCTTTTGATTGATTTGCTTAAAAAGTGTTTAATAACTTTTGGGTCAAACACCTTTAGTTCCTAATTTTTCTAGAGTTTGACTGACCCGTTGGAATCAATTGGGCATCATCGTACTTAGTCACAAGTAAAAACCTACATATATAGATAATTTTAATATTGAACCTTGGACTTATACTTGTTCTGAATTAGGAATATTGTGCTTGTCTAGTCCTCCTTTTTAGTGTGCGCGTATGTTCGGAGTAGGAGTGGCAAATGTGCGGGTCGAATATGGTTTGGGTCAAAACAGGTAATGAAAAAACGGATAAATTATCCAATCCGATTCATATTTAATACGAATAAAAACGGGTTAACCATATTATCTATGACTTCTTGCATATGATCACTTTTGGGAGATTCTTAGTCTCCCTAATTTGAGGAACCCCCAGTTTGAGGCTTCACAAATATAAAAGTTAGACCCATTAGTTATCCATTTTCTAAATGGGAAAATATGGTTCTTATCCATATTTGACTAGTTTTTAAAAAGTTCATTATCCAACTCATGTTTTAGTGGATAATATGAATGATTAACTGTTTTCTTTTAACCATTTTGTTACCCCTAATACTGAGTATTTAATTTAGAGATGCGTGTGTATGTGTGAGTGTATCTTTGTATAGTAATATTTTAAATTCCATGACTAGTATATATGGAGCGGAACTGTGTATAAGATTAAGAATGATGTCCACAAAGAATCAAGGATCTAAAAATATCTGCCCCACTTCTGTTTTTCCTCTACATATGCAATCATAGGCATAGCACGAGCTAATGTACAGCAAGAATAAACTTAAGAAACACGGCCTTTTGAGATGTCATTCCTTTTATGGCCAATGAAGACTTAACCAAATGTCACTCGTCAAGTGGTTAAACTTGAACCTGATTGTTTCAGTGGGCAACAAACAGATCTTAGAAAGATACACCGTAAAATTTTAACAATAAACAGGCACTAAAGTGCCCATGGGTTATAATAAAAGTATATTCACGTCGCTGTACGATTATGTATATTTATATTGTTAGTGCTCTCATCTGCATTTTTTCAATATCTTTGTCGGTTCTATAACTCCGCGCCATTCTATTTTTTTAAGTCTAAGTTTATGCATCATATCCTAGGAAAACAACGATTAGCACTAGATATTGTCCTGTCATTTGCTGGTAAGACAGCCACATGGACAATTAATAGACATCATAACAAAAGGCAGCATCTGCAATTGTAAAATCGCGTCGTTTAGGACAGACAATTCTATCATACCCTATCATCATTGCCATGATGTCTTTGTAGTTAGATAAATGAATCACTAAATTGGGGGAATCAAACATGCCTATATTTGTCTCATACATAATAATAGCAATAAACTTCAGATGAAGTTCCATTCCACCTACAGAATGTCATTGTTGTCTAATAGAGGGTGAGCAGGCCACAAAAAAGAATAGGAACGCCTTACCTGCGCAATGCTGGTAGAAGGGAAACAGGACCCTTCCATCTTAGCTTCCAAGCAAGACTACAATTGGCAATTTCTGTTTTTTTGTAAGTAAGTTGCCACTTGCCACAGTGCAAGAGCAAATCAATTGGTGTTAAGAATTGCCCAGGGTGAAAACTAGCAAATCTAATGGAAAATAGTAATAGCAACCGGGAAGGCAGAAAGTCAAGCACGATCTGTTCTTCTGTCTACATTTAGTATTTCCTTGAGCAGATTGCGTCATACTATGGTGGGAGAAAGGACAAAATAGAATTACATAGAGTTAATATCCTAAAATCTCCCTTAACGATAACGTTTTTATCAGCTTCCTACTTAAAGTATTTGGTGTCTCCAAACCCCCGAACTATATTGCCCTTCATACTAAAAACTCCTCGTTGCATTCTTAGATGTGCATCTAGTATACGCTCCTAATTATCTAAAAAAACGTGTCATGTGGCACTACGAGGATGTTTGGCTAAGCTTATAAGCTGGTCAAACTGGCTTATAAGCATCTTTTGGCTTATCTACACATTTGGTAAACACCCAAAGTGCTTATAAGCCAAGTGATTATAGGTTAAAATCAACCATAAGTGATAAGCTGGTCACCCCCAACTTATGACTTTTCAGCTTATAAGCACTTTTAGTTTGACCAACACTTTTACTAGTTTATCCTTATAATATTTTCTAATTCCATATTCGTTGTTAATTCTTTTCTTTACAAAGAAATTTTTAATTTATAATTTTTTGAAAAAAAATTCTAGGGTGTTTTAGTCATTTTAATAAAAGAATAGCTTATTAGCACTTTTTAATCAAACACATCAACTGCTTATTATCAGTTTCAGCACTTCTATCCAAATACGTAAATGCTTATTTCAAAAATCAGTTTCAGCACTAAAAAAAGCTTTTCAGCATTTCAAGCTCATTAGCTATTTACAATCAGCTAATCCAAACGGGTTCTACACGTGGCTATTTAACCCAGCTTAAACCCCCCATAAACTATAAGTTTTTTGTCAGTTACCTACTTAAACTATCTGATGCCCCCAAAAACCCCTAAACTATATTCTTCTATATATTAAAACCCCATATTAAATTCTTAGAGGTGCGTCTATATAATTATTACTTATAGTTTGTACTAAATTTTTTATGTAGTTTACTCATGATGTATTACTGTCGGATGATTGATTAATTCTAGAAGTTTTGGCCAAAATAGTATCTAATGTAATGAGTTAATTTTAGGTTTAATTGTGGTTGTGCTAAATACTAGACTCCGATTGAATAATTCCTTATTCACATTCATGTTGCAGCACAATTTTTTTTTTTTAAAAAAAGAGGCATATAGTGTTGCATTTATGAAAAATTATCTTATATTACATAAACAAGATTACACAAAATAAAATTTCGCAAACAAGAAACTAATCGGCCAACAACTACATTCTCTAATTCTAAATTACTCAAACATGGTTTAAGAGATTCAACTTTATTCTCTACAACAAAGTGTTGGTTTAATAAGAAGATTTAAATGGGCGTTCTTTCAAAACTAAATAAAATAAAATAAATTATTTCAAAGAAAACAAGAGAGGGAAATTTCTTTCCAGAGGGAACTCATATGGAGAACTACATAAAAAATTTAGTACAAACT